>MJUU01000749.1:13413-29239 GCA_002080025.1 Modiolus philippinarum
ACATCTTTGGGTCTTTGTTAAAATTGACATCATGGGGCCTCTTGTTTGCACAAAGACCAATATCAAAAATCCGAAAGCTTATTGCGCATCTACAGACTATATGCAACAATTCTATAACAAAATTAAATCCCTAAATCCATAAATGTAGGAGGAGTTTGTGTCACATGCCACATGTGTAAAAATTGACATCATGGGGCCTCTTGTTTGCACCAAGACCAATATCGAAAATCCGAAAGCTTATTGCGCATCTGCAGACTATATGCAACAATTCTACAACAAAATTAAATCCCTAAATCCAAAAATGTAGGAGGAGTTTGAGTCACAAGAAAAGTGTGACGGACGGACGGACGGACGGACGGACAGACGGACGGACGGACGGACGGACGGACGGACGGACAGACGGAGGGTATAACATTATCCCCGAACTTTCTTCGAAAGTGCGGGGATAATTATAGTTGCTATTTTTTTATTACAATTAAATCTTGTAAAAACACCGGACATTTTTTGTTAATAATTTTGAAGGTCTCAAAGGCAATGGTGCGCATTCTACGGTTTTTAAAGATGGAATGCCTGAAAGATTCAAAAGATAATCATACGAGTTAGTGTAATTGTCGTAAATAAAACGAAGCGCACGTTTTTGAATTTTTTCGATTTTTAAGGTAGTTTCAAAATTAAAAAGGGGCATAACTCCAGCAAAAATATTCGAATTGGACTTAATTCTCAAGTAGTACGATTCCCACGCGTTTGTTTTCAATGATCGTAATCTTACTATCACAGCCAATCTCTTACAGCAGGGTCACAGATCTCATAAGTTGTTGAATACATTTAAGGAGTTTTATATCAGATATGAACCGTTTTGTTATCTAAATATGGCGACTCTCGCAAACAGCTTGTTACTAAGGGTATTTCTCATCTTCATTGTTAAAAATGCAAGAAACTGATTGAAAATCCAGAAAGGCTGGTACGTAACTTACATTCTTTACGTAATAGATGATATCGACAAGATATTCTGCTTGCATCCGTTAAATTAGCTTTGAGAAATAGTGACCGTAACATTTTACACACATACTGGCCTTTCACTGATACTGCCGATGTCTTACAGAAATATATGACGATTCTTCACCAAACCCTTCGGGAAATTTTGAGTTTAATTTTTTCTTCCCTAGTTCGATAGTGTTTTACCAGCAGACTAGGCTTCTTGAGCTAGCCAGTGTTATATTGTCATTTTCCCCCATGCTAGATTTTCCCCGGGGGGAAATGAGATCATGTGCTGTATGACGAATTTTAACAAAAACCTACAAAAAGGCCAAGTGGCAAGTTCAGTGCCTGAATCTTATCAAAAGTATGAAAATGCATTTGAATTGCTTTTTTGTATGAAAATGTATAGAACAGATGGCCTATCTAAATAGAAAATGGCCATACCTCTTTATTTCCTCACAATCACTGGAGAGATCGACGCTCTCTTGCAAACAGGAAGTAGAGAGATGTATGCTCTATATACATTTCAGTTATGGTGTACTTGTTCTTGAGAGAATTTCTCATATGGATGAACTATCATTCTTTCAAATTTTGGCTTTTTAATTTTTTTTTGTAATTTTAATTTGTTTTTTCTGAACACCGGTTTATTGTGCCCACGTATCATGATTTAATTATGCCAAGTTTTCTTACAATTGGCTCGATGAGTGCCCTATGGTTGTTTAAATGTTGTGATCGTCTTTCACTAGTCTTTGTTGGGAAATGGATGACAGCGATTGTAAGAACACTTTGCCAGTTAAGTTCATGTTTGTTGAAGATCCCGCATCCATGGATTAAAGGAAAAGGGACATGGATGTAGCGTTGCTCAGCAATTAGCAATGAATTTTGCTCAAACCGGTGCTAGGGGCCGTCTTGAACTTGCTATGAGGTATGAGTTATGCTCATTGTTGAAGACCTCATGGTGACTTCAAGATGAAGAAGAACAATAAAAGCGTTGTTCCATTGCTTGGTTTTACTAAGTATTTGTAGAAATTTGGCTCCTTTGCATTTACTCCATATCCCTTCATTGTTTATGTAGGATGGACCACAATAATAATAAGCATAAACAAATGATATGTTATGATATCAATGAATGTACATGGGACAAAATTCCTATGAATAAATGTTAAGATTAAATAAATGGGACAACGTTTCTGCTGTTGGTCTTTATCTTGATTTCCGAAGCAGCTTGAAGTACAAACCAGCAAGCTGTTTTATAGAGGCTGGAGGTTTTGAAAAATGTGTGTCTTGGTAATTTAATTTTCCTTTTTTCACATTTTTTCTAAAAAAATATTAGAATTAGATATGATAACTTCTATTTTCCGTGTATAGTGCTGCAATTGTTATATGACATTTTAAGGGGTGGCACAGCCCTACCATCAATACTAAAATATATCAAACAATATTGTCGTAACGTCGTGGTTATGTCTTGCTTTATATGTCAAGATGAGAACAATATTTTTAAAAGACACTAATGTTTATTGACTTTGGTCTAATTTGTTTTTTTTTAAATTTACATTTGAATTTAAGGGTCGATTTCCATCTTTCTTGAATCTTGTGTAAGGAAATACTTCTTCACTTTATCATAAGACCCGGAAGACTTAAATAAAAAAATTAAGTTATCATAGACTTACCTGTTATATGTACATGCCATTTTTCAGGTTTGAAGAACTGTGGAATTTCAAATTTAATATGAGCTGTATTTATACCTGGAAGTTTAATGTCAAGTGGGCTGATAAAATGTGGAAAGTCCCAATCCTGAAAAAACAAAAAATATCATATACTAGAAATAACAAAATATCGAAGTAACTGTAAATATATATAGTTTCTGCATATGCGCATTTCGACAACTTATGTCTATTCAGTGCGGATAAAATCAAAACATTTGGAAACCCATGAACCGAAATATGTATAAAAGGTGATAGAGAACAAATTACTAATAGTATCTAAATAAGCAAGCCAAAATCAGCTAAGGACAGAGCTATGCAAGAGGGAGGTACTCCTTTTGTTTGAACAAAATTTTCATCAATTTAGAAATTATTATTTATATTTTTATTATTATTTCTGCTTACGGAGTGTATGTTCTATAATTGATTCGTTACGCGAGAGGCAGTACAATTTATACAGACTTTCTTATTAGACATAGTTATCTCCATGACCGCCTTATAAATCGGGGCTTCAAAACATTCCGTCTCCTACGATCATTTAATAATGTCCTTGTGGAAAAATTTGCAGTTTTGGTAGAAATTCTTTTTTAGTAATACTGCGACGATCATTTCTTTCAACTGTCTACTACCTTTCAACAGCAATTGCTGTTGAGTTTCTACCGGACACCACCGTAATGGAAGGGGAGGTTTGGCGCGCCATAAAAACGGTTAAGCCCAACATTTCTTTAAATGTGTACCAACTAAGTCAGGATCATGCGGGTTGAAGTATTTTGTCGGTGCCTTTGTCCTGTTTAATATGTTATTTTTCGCTATGTCTCTGTCGATGATATTTTTGATACAGGTTTGCAATCCTAATATCTGTGCACAAAGAGATAAGTATATGTTCTTCAAACTCTCACTTTTGGTCTTGTTTGAGGGTTAGAAAAGTAACTGGTACAATAGATTTTAAATGATTTTGTCTTAGGGTTAGAAAATGGCATTTACCAATCAGCCACAAAACAGATCTTTCATAACTTCATTTTAACTTAGTACTGGGTTGAACATTTCATTGTCTTAAGACCTGACAATGGCAATCTAGTTGCTACCAGACATTACCGCAATGGAAGGGCGATGTTTGATGCACCATAAAACCAGTTCAACCTACGAATTCTTTTGAAATACATGTACTAAGTCATGACCGTTGCGATCTACGATTTTTTTCGTTTGTTTTCACTTCCTTTGTCTTTTGGTTCTTGACAATTCTGTATGGTAATTTTTTTAGAATCCCCATTTATATTATTCATTATAGTGATTTCAATAGAAGATTTACTAAAAATCTTGAAGAATATAGTGTTATAATGTCTAATTAAGCACAATACATCGTAGTTTTACACAATTTGATATAAATATTCAAGATGATTGGAAGTTATTCGATATTTTTTATAATAAACACTGCTAGTATGTTACATCGGACTACATGTATATCAATTAGACCAATTGTACGAACCAAGAAACTTTGTTGAACAGGCACACTGACAAAGCTCAACTATAATGCATCCACATCTCAGAGTGGAAATGATAAACATAATGCCCTTGGATGAAGGTGTTAGGGTAGATTAACACACAAAGTAAAAATTATCCTCTGAGTCAACGTCGAGGGCGATAATTTTTCAACCGAGTGCTTGTGTTTTTCATGTTTTTTTTATTATAACACTTAATGATTAATGTATATATGCAGTACAAGGTTTCGTTTTTTTTTAAATTATCAAATCACTTCAATTTTGATGGAATCAGCTTTAATTATTGTTGTTAACTACAAAAATGACGACAAAAGAACAATCAATACTCGTTGCTACTGATGAACACGTGTTGTCAAAAATGGGCGTGGCTAATGAAACGCTAGTGAAAATTAACAAATGCCACTAATCCAATGAAATAAAATGGATGGTGTACGAAATTTGCACAAAGTATAATAATAAATGATTGCTACCTGCACAACAACTAAGATATCCATAATGAGTATGGCAGAAGCTAGGAAAGCCCTTGTTAACTCATTACTTGGTAAAAACTCTCGATGTAACTTATCCCACTGAATTAAATCTGTGGCAATAGTAAATATTACTGCAAAGGAGGCCAATGACGTAATGGCCCAAAATAATACAATTCTATTGAATCTCCTGTTCCACCACTTTCGCACTGGTTTGGCCCAATATGGGTAGAGCTTTCCCTGAAGCATCACGTCTGTCACCTACAACAAAAAATAAGTAGAATTGTTTCCGACAAACAAAACTGATGCCTTCCCTCATACGTATTGATCAATTAATGTTATTGTTGGTAATCAGTGATAAAATATGTAAAACTCTTTAAACCATCGGCGTGGAGGATCACTCCTAGGGCATCTGATATGTATCAACCAATTCATCTTATTGCAAGTAATAAGACTGTATAGGATTTCCGAGCTCAAACCTCACCTCTTTTCAAGATAATGTATTACATGTATTCTTAAAATAAAGAGGATTGGGAACCTTCCCATGGGCTTCTGCATCATCCAATTAATCTTACCTTAGGTAATATGATAAATACCTTCCTACAAGAAGGCAGATCAAAGTTTGGGATATCTTCCCGGGGATATCTTTCATGTATGTTATCGAGTGTAGCGCAGAGAAAAGAGACAAAAGACAAAGAATTTCTTACACGAGTGAAAAATATACTGATCTTTGATTTTGAGCGAATGTAAATAAGTAGCAATTTCTTTCTGTAATCATAAAGTAAAGATATTAGTAATTACCTACAATGACAGAAAATTACAACCACATGTCACACTCTACAAGTAAACTGTACTAGAAGACATATATGTTTTTGTATACTTTTCAATGTTCTAAAGGCTTAAATGAAGAAGCTAAGTTCCCGCCAATTTTTACATACTTATCATTGTGAAGTCACGCGACTGATACTGTTTCGTCGTGAATCATCGAAATAAACAGTTCTGATTGATGATTTACCGAATTAACACGAGTGCACACGAGATCGTCTCACTCCAAAAATTGTCATTTGCAAAGAATAAATATGGTTATTTGTGGTGTGTATCTACTGTTTTAAAACATTTTACAATTCTTAAAATGGTTGGAGTGGGGCACACCGGTGTGCTCTAGCTAAACTCATCATAAGTAATAAAACATGCATAGTTTATCCACCTCTTGGGATAGTTCCATATAACTGAGTTTTCAAAACGTGCAATCACACTTTTAATGTTTTAGCTAATTCTTATCATTATATTGTAAGAACACTTTGTCCAAATTGTGGAACAAGCCAAAATTCTTCGAATATAAATGCTAGAAATGACATATTACACAATGCATTTTATAACAAACTATTGAGAACATTGCTCGTAGGGCGACATGACCGAGTTAAATATTTAACTCAAAGTTGTACATTTTCTAAGCTTTCAGCCCTTAGAGAACTAAAATAAATTTAAAAACTAAATATTAAATATTCTTCCCCAAAAATACAAATGTACAGATATAGTTTAAAGTTTTAAAAAATTCACTAAAGGTTACGGTCGAAATGTCAGCAATCAAGATCATTTACATGGAAAGGACAAAGTTAGAGTCTACAGATATGGCTCCTAGTAACATGCCAAATATGAAGTATCTAGGTCAAGAAACTCTCAGGACAAGATCAATTGTCTACAAATATTGTCCACATAATTTAAGTGACTACCTTAGTACTAGAGATCTACCTTCTAGACGCAAGGTCTTAGGTTTTAAAGTCAAAGTTAAAATGTCCACAATTCTGATACCTCCAGACAGATCTCATCCTACGTAATTCATGTACAAAATTTGAACAAATAAATGCCAAACAGAATACGCATACATGACGCAACTTATCATTTCTAATGTTTTAAACAATTTCAAATCATTTTTACATAAACAAGCCAAGAAATCGTTGAAAAATATTCCTTACAGGAGGACATATAAGATTAAATATATAAGGCACATGTATCTTCATGAGGGGTCCTAATTACCTAAAAAATACATCTGGCCATTTGAAAAATTTCTAGCCTCCATATCGAAACTCAAAGGCCCTTGCCCCTAGAACAAGTAGTTTATGTCTAACAATGTAATTACCATCCAAGCCGTGATAAAATCTCCTAACCAAGTCAAACATGCAGCTATTTTCATGAAGATTAAGTTGGTCAGTCCAACTAGTCCTGATATTCTGTAATCTTCTGTAGAACTTCCCCCAGCCAGGAGAAAAGCATTATACAGCCAGGAGAAGATAAACGCACTCAACAATGTAACTAAAAACATCGTCATCCATGATCCTTTGTCTTCACTGAACATCTTGAACCGACATATCCTTGCTATAAAGAGATAAAACAAAGTAATGTACTAGCTGGAAGACACATATGCTTTTACCTAAATTTTAAATCCTCACCATGCTATCACATTGTATCTTCAAATATTTCATGTTATTTTTTACTTATTTCCTTGTCATAATTTGCAATTTGAATCATCTAGTCTTTATAATTAGCACAATGGGGAAATATAGTTTCTACAACGAGAATTAAATTGATTATGAATTTCTCACACCGAGTTAAATAAATTTTGCAAATGTTTTAAAACAAAAACAAAAACATTGCATATCTTTTCCTGTTCTGTTACGAACTGGACTTTATGAAAAAAATACAGGATGGGACCATACAAAACAGTGATCAACTTATTTGAATTTTCAACGATAACAGCAGGTATATCGACGATATCCATACTATTGACAATCCCCAGTTTTTAGACTATGTCGACCTCATTTACCCTAAAAACTAAAATTTATCATAAAAGGGATGATTTTGATTTCACTATTACTAATTTCTCTTTTCTTGATGGCGACGTTCCTGTGGCACCATCATACGGGGTGTATATATCTCAACTGGTACGATTCGCACGCGTGTGATCTACTCTTGACGATTTTAATGAACGTAACCTTACTACCACATCCAAACTATTACAACAAGGTAACAGATTTCAAAAATATATAAACACATTTAAGAAGTTTTATAGAAGATGTGAACATTTGGTATCTAAATATATTGCGACTCGGAAACAGCTTATTACTTAAGGCATTTCTCACCCTCGTTTTTACGGAAATATTGTAAAAAAATGTCAAAAATCATAAAAAATTTAAAAAAAAAACTGGGACGTAACTTACATTCTTTTCGTAATAGGGGGTACTGACCAGATGATTCCGTTAAATTGGCTTTGGGATCCAATGACCTGAAGATTTTACAATTATACTGGCCTCTCACTGATACTGCCGATGTGTACTGAAATCCATGATGATTCTTTACCAACCCTTCGGGAAGTTTTGAATTTGATTATTATTCCGTAGTGCAGAAGTGTTTTACCAGCAGACTAGGCTCCTTGAGCTAGCCGGCAGTTTAGCGGCGAGCAATCCTCGGCCAATCTTTATAAATTACGTTTTGTCTACTCTTTCCTTTTCAAGATTGTGGTCTTAGAGTTAGTAGTCTACCTGTATTGGGTTTTATTTGTATGTTTATTATACTATATGGAAACGGGATAGAGAAAGGGGAGGTTTGGGTACACGTTTAACCCTACCGCTGGCTGTTGCTAGTGCCGGTACAAAGTCCGGCTATACCGATTTCCTATCGTTATCTAGGTTTGTCTTTTGTCATTTTATTGTTTTTCTTGTGCAGTTCCCTGGTTGATTGTGACATGTGATTGCAATGTTCGGCCATTGTAAGTGTTTCCTGTTATCTTTCCTTCATTAATTTGAAAATGCATTTAAGAAGATGTGAGAAGTTTCATAACTAACGTGTTTGAGTTGTAGAAAATGTTTCTCTAATTCAATAATGTAAAACATCGAGCATTGTTATACCTCTTTAAATATTTTTTCTATATAAACATATTACATAAAATAATTAACATTTGGTCTCTTTTTATCAATTTGTATCGGAAAAGACTGTTGTCGGTGAACAGTTTTAAACTGTTGCCCGCTGATGAACTGTTACCAGCCGCCCTTCGTTCCATTGATTTACGACGTCATGTGATTACGCATGACGTCAGCTGTTCCCATGGAGATAAAACAAAACAGTTATAGACTGGTTTCCCTGACAACAGCTATTTTGTTAGACCCTCAAACGAAACAGTTGCCCTTGGCCTATCGGCCTCGTGCAACAGTTCGGTCTTCTGGTCTAACAAAAAAGCTGTTGTCCTCGAACCGATCAATAACTGTATATTATATTCCGAATAGATTTGGCGGGAAATTACACGTAAATTGTTCTCTCTCTAGAGAGGAGATATATTTTTATCGCATCGGTCAGGCGTTGGTTAAATTTGCTAGAAATTAGAGAATATTCATTTTTTGTTTATATGCCTCAACTGAACTCAAAAGTTGAGGTATCATCAGGTTCTCCGGAAGGGTAAGCATGGAAACGTTCAACACAAGACGGAGGTAGTGCCTTAATTTGCCACACCAAAGAATTGGTTGGCAGGCATGAATCATTATGAACTTTTGAAAGTTTTTCGGTTAATGGATTTCCAGATGTTTTGGTTCGATTCGCACTAATAAGACATAAGTATGCGGATATGTAGAAAAACGAGTTTAACCCCACCGCAATTTTTGCGCCTGTCCTAAGTCAGGAATATGTTGGTCATTTGCTTGTCCTTGTCTTCTTATGAAATTTTAGTTTCTTGATATTTAGGTTATTGGATGTGGTTTATTTCCATTGATTTATTCACTTTTTTACCTTTTTGGGGCCATTTAGGGCTTGCTTTATGTCGTGAAGTTCCTCACTGTGTTGAAGACCGTACGGTGACCCCTAGATGCTTTGTTTTGGGTCGTTTTAACCTGGATATTGGGGTGTTGTCTCCTTGACATTTACCCCATTTCCTTTCTTTTTCATATCGAATGTTAAAAGAATGAACTAGTCATTTGCAATACCCAGGGAAACCCGACCTACACAGCTACTACTTTCTCTAAGGAGGAGATATTACAGAACTATAAATTTCTTTTGCTTTCCTTTGGGATTTCAACTAAAGATTAAGACAATGGTCTCCTTTCCTTTTATTAAGTACCAAATTCAATAAATGCCCATACAAACCATGGTACATCGCCCGATCTGCAAAATGTTCCACAAAACCTATTTCTAAGCTGTAAACCTCCATCTTGTAAATGGAGGTAATTACAAAATAAGAGAACAGAGTTGTCAAGAGACGAACTCCATGAGGCAAAAAGACGAATTAGGTTGAAACCACCGAAAAAATTGTCGTTCGTAATGGTCCTGACTTGGTACAGGCATTTCAAAAGAAATGATGGGTAAAACCGGTTTACGGCATGCCAAACCTCCCTTTCCATTGAGGTAGTGTCCGGTAGCAACTCAACAGTAATTGCTATTGAAAGGTTGTAGACTGTTAAAAGAAATGATCATCCCAGTACTAAGTAAAATAAGAATCGGAATTCGGACCAAAACTTCAAATTTTTCCATGTGGATTTCTAAAAACTGTGATCTGCTTGACATCTTAAAATTGAGATCATTATCACACTGTAAATGTATTAAACTTTTGACTTCTTCACAATTTTTACCTTTGACCACCATTCCTCATGATAATCTGAAATCTCGGCTGAAAGATTCATTCATAGATGTTTCTCCCGTAAGAACGGCGATAAAGATAATTGCTATAGGCAGAGAACAAGCATATTTTGTAAAAATACGACTCAGAATCATATAACAAATACCGTATAGCGGGTTATTTTCGCGGGTCAAAAATTTCGCGGATTTAAATGAAAAATGTATGCCAAAAATTTAAGTGTTTTAAATTTTCGCTCTTATACATATCCTAAGAATACATAAAATATTTGCGGAATTTATTTTCGCAATTTAAGTCTATCCGCGAAAATACGCGAAAATTACTCGCTATACGGTATACAGAGGAAGAAGTGATCAAAACGTTAGAGTTTTTTATCGACGTTATATTTGTCCAGTTTGGAGGACTTGTTTTTCAACAGACTGTCGGAATTTTCGCGGGTCAAAAATTTCGCGGATTAGAATGAAAAATGTATGCCAAAAATTTAAGTGTTTAAATTTTCGCTCTTATACATATCCTAAGAATACATAAAATATTTGCGGAATTTTTTATTTTCGCAATTTAAGTCTATCCGCGAAAATACGCGAAAATTACTCGCTATACGGTATACAGAGGAAGAAGTGATCAAAACGTTAGAGTTTTTTATCGGTAATTTATACTTCTTTCCTTTGATGTGTACTGACTGATAAAGTCATTATCGACGTGCTGGACCATATCAAAAATTTATTGGGTCAGTACGTCAGATGACATGCGCGAACCGAAGCAACGCGCATTAATCTGAATTCAAAGTCAACTCATGAATGAAAATTATATGTGATTACAAACAGTAAACAATTTTGAATTTGCTCGTCATTTAAAAAGAAAACATGTTTCCCTATAATTTTACATGGTATTTCTGAAAAATTCATACCTTGATACTGCAATAAAAACATCATGCAGGCCATTCCAATCCTTCGCTAACCGATAGTTTGGTTCTTCTGAAAAACTGTCGCCGATTTTAAATAGAGACAAAGAGACGCCTACCCCGCTACTGCAAACCCCAACAACATTGAATTATGTAGGGTGTATTCAGTGACAAGAAAGGCGCCATGCCATTGACAAACTTCTGTGTCTTTGACGAATTTATCTTTTGATACTTACGATGTTGCGGCATTGATTTCCTGTTGTTTTATATCAGTTAAATGAGCTATCCTTCGTTATTTGTGACATAATTTCAAACGAGAATAAAATGGCGTGACGTGTCCTGTTGAAACTAACGAACAGAAGGATGTGACGTCACAGTACCCTGACGTCAACAAGAATTGTGCACAATACAGTTTACACAAGAATTATTCGCCAAAGAAAGAGTTCACTTCATTTTTTTCAAGTTTAACCAATAAATTGCAATATTTGGAAATTCCCGATAAACAGAATATAGGACCTTTTGTTTTTGATACGGACTTTATCACGGTAACATATCAGGTTCGCCCTAGCGGGCTCACCTGATATATTACCGTGATAAAGTCCGTATCAAAAACAAAAGGTCCTATATTCTATATTTATCGACGTTATATTTGTCCAGTTTGGAGGACTTGTTTTTCAACAGACTATCGGAATTTCAATGGACACAAACTGTGCACTTCTTTTAGCCGATCTATTTCTCCATTCAAATCTGGCTGAATTCATGGAAGAACTTAAAATATTGGCCCAGTTCTTTAATTTCAGGTTCCGTTATATACCTTTATTTTCAAATTGTCCACAAATATACACTACAAACTAGGTTGTATAATAAACGCGATGACTTCACTCTTCCTAAAGTCAACTTCCCTTTTCTTTGCAGCCACATTCCAACGGCGTCAGTATGTGGAGTTTACATCTCCCAACTCATTCGCTATTCACGGGCTTGTGGTTGATATATTGACTAATTTGAATAGCCTACTTAACAAAGGGTATGTTACCCATAACTAATTACTACAGAAGTTTTACAATCGAAATCACGATCTTATGGACCGTTGTGGTATATCTATTTCCCTGATGACAACAGATCATAATACAACTAAAGTTTATTTTTTCCTGTAACGAATTTGATTTTACTACCAGAGTTGACATGTTCGACACGGCGGGTGTCTTATAAGAAGAAGGAGATGCTTACTCGACCGGTGCACCTGATCTCACCCATTGTCTTTTATAGGGTCCGCGTTGTTCATTTTTGTATATATGCGTGTCTTCATTTTCCTTTTTTGTGCCGTGCTCATGTTCTGTCTTTGTTTCTTATTTTTCGCTGTTTCGATGTTGCAATTGTCCTTCGATTGTTCGTTTCAGACTGACTGCTTGGTTCTCACTTAATTTCATAGCAAAGTACCGAAGTTTCTGTGAATTTAGTTTCTGCATATGTGCATTTCAACAACTTACGTCTCTTCAATGCAGATCAAATCAAAACATTTAGAAATCCACAAACCGAAATATGTGTACATGCTGATAGAGAACAAATTATCAATAAGATCTAAATAGATCTATATATCCTCCATAAAGTACCATGTAAGTCAAACATTTAAAAAATGCCACACTCAGAAAGGCACAACGGGAGAAATTTGTAAAATACAAATCTACCCCTTCTGAAATGTTGTTCTCTTGATGCAATACTTATAATACTTGTAACTTTTGTCAAAAGTAGGCACAGTGTACCAGAAACTATCTTTAAAACATTTGATATTGGAATACAATAGCGTGTAGCGGGTTATTTTCATGGGTCAAAAATTTCGCGGATTTGAATGAAAAATGTAAGCCAAAAATTCAAGCTTCTTAAATTTTCGCGGATTATCAAAGATCTTATATATATCCTAAGAATACATAAAATATTCGCAGAATTTATTTTCGCGCTTTAAGTCCATCCGCGAAAATTACCCGCTATACGGTACTCGGTTGTCTTTTAACAACTGTTCAGTTGCTACGGGACACTACCGCAATGGAAGGGGAGGTTTTGTGCGCATTCAAAACCGGTTTAATCCAACATTTCTTTTGAATTGCCTGTACCAAGTCAGGACCATTCTGGTAGACTATTTCCTTGTCAATTTCAACTGCTTTGTCTTTTTGCCTCTTTTTGACTAGGACTCTAGACACTTCTGTTCGGTAATGTGTTATTATTCTCCTTTGCTCTCCAACCTCTACGCTTTTCTGGTTACCCATACTTTTGGCCCTGAACACGGCACTGATAGTAATCGAGGCATTGTTTACTAAAATGTACAGGTTGGCATTAAATAATGCATCGTAGATTATAAAACTCACACATAATGATAAACAAAATACCAAAGTTACTGAAAATTTGGATCCTGCAAATTATTGGTAAGCCATATACTTACCAAACAGTAGTTTATGAAGGAAAAGTTTTCCAATGAACATCCCCACTATAATTCCAGCAAGTCACAACACCACTTTGAGTAAGCTCCAAGCATTAGGTGGATAGTATGTGAACATGAAAGCAAAGTCATTTCCAACCAATGGAATATTACATTCTTTCATGCTGTGGGCGACGGGGTCTTGTGCATATATCAGAAAATTACAAAAGGTGACAACATATGTTATAAATAACCTCACATATGGATGCTGAACATAATATTTGAGATCTTTTGTTTCCTTGTACGAATAAGCACTCATTGCATCAACCTCCTCATTGCCAGTCATTTTTGTAAAACCATCATTTTCATCTGTGTCTAAAACGGCTATTTCATCTGTTGTGTTATTGTCCTTATTTAAACCCCCATCAGATTTCTTTCTTCCATTACTAATTTTAATTGTCTTATTTGTTTCAATTATCTCATTTTGTGCTTTTTTCAACTGTGTCTTGTTTTTCTTCACTTTCATCTGATCCTTTATCTTTCTTATCTATTGACCCCCTATTTGTGGTATCAGATTTTAAAAGGATGTCAACCACATCATTATTAAGAGTATCATCTTCAACTGAGTAATTCATTTTTCTTTTCTTTGTTTCTTTCTCACTGTTTTTTCTAGAACCTGGCTGATCATTTTCACCATCAAATTCATTTTGTACATTTTTCATCTCTATTTCAATCTCTGTTCCAGTCCGTTCACATTCTAATTCACCATTCTTCTTATCAGATTTAATTTCCTCATCCTTAGGATTTTTAAGGGATTTTTCTAGACTACCATCTTTATCTGTTTTATTGAAATTGCTGCCATTCTCGTTTCCTGCTGTATCTTGTTGCTCTATATTTCCCAATAAATGATCTTCACTGGCTGTGCTATGATTATCATGATCTTGGTGTAGAACTTCATTAAGGGCAATATCTCTGACTGTTTCATGATCCATACTGGTTTTTCAATTCTTGCTCAGTTACTAAATTTCTGTTATAAAAGTTTTAAATTTAACATTGAATAAAGAAAAAATATTTTTGTCCAATATTCCTCAAAATTATTCATTCATACGTCATGAAAATTATTCATCCATACGTTATGAAAATTTTATGAACGATCTATTCCTTTGACAAACGTATAGGATATTGTTCTTCACCTAAAACTCTTTCCATTTTGTTGGGTTTTTGAAGATGAAAATCAAAATAAAAAAACCCTAAAAGACAATATATAAAGAATGGTTGAAATTATGACACACATAAAAAAACTGCTGCCCCAAGAGCGCAAGATACGCCCGTCCACTGTCAACTGGAACTGTATGGCATTGTTGGACCACAACAAAATTTTGATTGAAAAAAAAATCAAACAGAATATGTGCCTTACCAAGATGTAAACAATTAACAAATATCAAATTAATATGTGCACTATTGTTTGAAGGGAAAGCAGTAAATATAACGATAAAATATACTTATGATATTTAGGGCTTACTATAGGTGTGATGTTCCTCACTGTGTTGAAGACAGTATGCTGACCCCTAGATGCTTTGTTTTGGGTCGTTTTAACCTGTATATGGGATGTTGTCTCCTTGACATTTACTCCATTTCCTTTCTTTTTTATATACTTTTACACTTTAGAGCGATAAAAAAAACAATAAAAGGTTTCGTTTTGAATAGAGTTACTTCACGATTTTTATTATGTCTGTCAGATTTTCGGACTTTTCAGGTTTTATCCATGTAAGTATTATATGTTTTGTTATTTCTGTCAGATTTTCGGACTTTTCAGGTTTTATCCATGTAAGTATTATATGTTTTGTTATTTCTGTCAGATTTTCGGACTTTTCAGGTTTTATCGATGTAAGTATTATATGATTAGTTATTTCTGTCAGATTTTCGGACTTTTCAGGTTTTATCCATGTAAGTATTATATGTTTTGTTATGTCTGTCAGATTTTCGGACTTTTCAGGTTTTATCCATGTAAGTATTATATTTTTTGTTATTTCTGTCAGATTTTCGGACTTTTCAGGTTTTATCGATGTAAGTATTATATGATTTGTTATTTCTGTCAGATTTTCGGACTTTTCAGGTTTTATCCATGTAATTATTATATGTTTTGTTATGTCTGTCAGATTTTCGGACTTTTCAGGTTTTATCCATGTCAGTATTATATTTTTTGTTATTTCTGTCAGATTGTCGGACTTTTCAGGTTTTATCCATGTAA
>MJUU01000749.1:30298-59489 GCA_002080025.1 Modiolus philippinarum
TTTTGTTATTTCTGTCAGATTTTCGCACTTTTCAGGTTTTATCCATGTAAGTATTATATTTTTTGTTATTTCTGTCAAATTTTCGCACTTTTCAGGTTTTATCCATGTAATTATTATATGTTTTGTTATTTCTGTCAGATTGTCGGACTTTTCAGGTTTTATCCATGTAATTATTATATTTTTTGTTATTTCTGTCAGATTTTCGCACTTTTCAGGTTTTATCCATGTATTATTACTAAGTATTATATGTTTTGTCCAATGACCCCCTTATTTATTTCCATAATTTAATTTAATACGCCGTTTGGACCATTCAGGACATTTTTTTTTCAATTGTTATTTTGTCTCATTCATTAATGGATAAACATATGAAACATTCAGACTATAAATCTGTCCTATTTGTACTGATAGATAGCATAACATTGTACAATGTAGTTTAAAATCAACCTTAATTTACATGATTAAGAATAATAGTGTTTTTGTATGTGTATATATATATCCAATTTACAAAAAAAAGTTGAATATCTACAAAATAAAAAAATCTAGTTTAATATATACCTGAATTTATGCTGACAACAGCACAGGAAATGCAGAAATATGCCCAAATGATTAACGTAGATAAATATTGTATTCAATGAATTTACATATTCATGCCTTTTAAAATGTTTACAAAATTACTAGTAATTAATGCAGTTATAGATTTTTATCGTAAACAAAGTGTTACATGTGTTCAGACAAATCTCAAAGGTTAAAATTGAAGGACGAAACTGACAGAACGGTAATCGTCGTTTTTTAATAGAATATTGCCAGGGCATTTAATTGCTTTTATGAATTTAAAGATTTAAAGATCTATGATATTTCAATTTCTTTACAATTAAAGATAAATACTGTGTCAACTTTGAAGAAATGCCTCAAGTGAGGTTAGATCAAGTCATTTTTATGAGTTCTTTTTTTAGTATGTGTATTTGACTAATTTTGAAAATAGGCAAGTCTTTGCTTGGCTTTATTGTGTATTTGTCTCTGTATCTTTTCACTTATATGATAATAAAAACCTATATTCTGAAATCACTGTTGAAAGCATATATAAAAGCAAGTCGATCTAAAATTTAAAAAGTGACAGCAAATGTCTAAACCTAATTCAGGGGGAGAGACAAAACAGTTTGAATAACATATGTCTAGCTCTTTCTCAAAGAATGTGCCGGGTTCAATTTACCATAGGATACCATAGGATCTACTGTGGACGCTGGCTAACTGCCACTATGTCCGCCTCTAATGGTTTATCTGTTGTACTCGTACGCGACTTTACGTGACATCCGGTGTTTGGTCTTATACTGATGTCCATCGTAAAATCATACTTTGCTTCTTGATGTTTCCAGTGGTTGTCTAAACCGACTTCGAATTCCTTGACAGTTTTAGCTGTTACTACTTCTTGTTGCAAGCTATTCCATATATCAACTACCCTGTTTGTAAAGGAGTACTTTCTGACATTTAATTTGCATGGTTGTTTTGTTATCTTCTTTGAGTGGCCTCTTGTGCTGGACTGTGTGTTCATTTTAAACATTCCACATGTTGCTTGATTATCATATATCTCATTTAAAATCTTGAATACCTCAATCATGTCCCCTCTGGCTCTTCTATATTTTAGTGTTGGCATTTTCAATTTCTCTAGCCTTTGTTTGTAATTCATATTTTTAAGTGTTGGGATTTGTTTGGTGGCTCGTCTTTGTACATTTTCTATTTTTTCAACATCGCCTTGTCTATACGGGGTCCAGACTGCTGCCGCATACTCTACGTGTGGTCTAACAAGAGCTGAGAAAAGATATTTAAAGCTTTGTTCATGCAGATGTGTATAAGTTCTTCTGATTAGCCCCATTATACTGTTTGCCTTGTTGATTTGGCTATTTATGTGACTGGTAAATGATATGTTCTCGTCCACCAGTACCCCTATGTCTTTTTCACCTGTTGATTTTTCTAATTTAATATCGTCGCCATTGTCGTCGTATAAATGGTAATTTTTCTCTTCATTTTCAGGCCTATTTGATACAGATAGTACTTTACATTTGTTCGGGTGGAACTTAAGTAACCATTTGTTTGACCAGTTTTGTAATTCATCTAAATCTCTCTGTAATATCTCCTCATCTTGCTTATCCTTGATTTTCCTATATACCTTAGTATCGTCAGCAAATAAATATGCAGTTGAATTTAGGCAATCAGGCATATCATTGATGTATATTACAAATAATATGGGTCCCAGTACACTCCCCTGTGCTATGCCACTAGTCACTTGTTGGTTCTCTGATTCTGACCCATTTACTATTACTTTCTGTGTTCTATCTTTCAGGAAGCTCTCTACCCAGTTTATTACAGTTTTGTCAATTTTGTATCTACCCATTTTTTTCAGCAATCTCTGGTGGGGAACTTTGTCAAAAGCCTTCATAAAGTCCATGTATATTGCGTCAATTTTGCCTCCCTGATCCAATATTTCTGTCCATTCATCCATGACTCTTAGTAACTGTAGTGTTGTTGACCTGCCCAAGATAAACCCAAATTGCTTATTACTGAAGAGCTTATTTTTTAGCATATGGTCGACGATGATTTCTCTGACTAGTTTCTCCATTAGTTTGAAGACTACACTCGTTAAACTTACTGGTCTGTAATTTCCTGGTTCTGATTTATCCCCCTTTTTTATAAATAGTTGTTATGTTCCCTTCCTTCCATGTAGCTGGTACTATTCCTTTACTCATTGATGTGTTGTAAATAATTGTTAGGGGCTTAGTCAGGGCTACACTAGTCTTAGTTCTTTTAGTAATTTTGGATGTAGGCCATCCGGTCCCGGTGATTTGTTGACATTTGTTGTAGTTTTGTACTTCCTTTTCTTGAAATGTTTTCCCCTCACATTCAAACTCTATATTTACTTGATCTAAACTTGGTACATCTCCATCAGGTTCTTGCGTGAACACACTACTGCAATACTTCTGCTTTTTCCTTATCTGTAGCTGTTTTTGTCATATCTCCTTTCTCATTTTTAAATTTTAAATCTGCTATTCCGGTTTTTGCCTTCCTTTTTGAGTTGGCGTATTACCAAAATTATTTAGGGTTATTTTTAGCATTTTTTGCTATCTCTTTCTCCATATTTGCTTTAGCCTTCTTAACCAGACCTTTCACTTGATTTCTTATTTTGACGTATTCCTGGTATTTTTCCCGTCACGTGTCTCCATATATCTTTGCCAACATCTGTGTTTCTTCTTGATCTCTTTAACCGTCTTATTGTCTAATGGTAGATATTTGTGTTTTTTTTTTGGCTTGGTGTTTGGCTTTTACATTTACTCTCGGGATGTATTTTTCTTTAGCAATATTTATCTTGTCCATGACCAGGTCGAGCTGTTGTTTTGTATCTTTTCCCTTAAGTAACGAGTCCCACCTTTGCCATATTCTCATAATCACCCTTAAAATAGTTCCATCTCTCAGATTTATTTTCTCTCAGTTCATAGTAACATCTGTACACAAATTCAAGACTACAATGGTCACTATTACCTAGGGGGCTAGAATATACTATCTCATTTATCATACTATCCTCATTTGTCAATACCAGATCCAACATACTTGGTTTATTATTACCTCTAATTCTTGTTACTTGGTTAACATGTTGAGTTAAGTAGCTTTCTCTAATACTTTCAAGGAATTTATCTCCAAATTTATCGCCTTGGCTTGTCCATGTATTCCAGTCTATTTTGGGGAAATTAAAATCCCCTTTAATCAGTAGGTGAGAGTATTCCTTGTTTCTAGATACCTCTATAATTAATTTATTTAGCTCATCTAGATTTTCATGAGTACTATTTGGACTTTTATATATACATCCTACAATGAGTTTATCTCTAATACTTAACTCAATACTTATCCAAATTGATTCTTCAAAGTTTGATTCAAATTTAACCTCCTCTGCATACGTATATTGCTATACCTCTACCACTGGTTTTAGGTTCGTTCATGAAAAAATCGAACCCTTATAATTGCAATTCTGCTTTCCCTTGTGAATATCTACAGTTTTTAGGCTCTACCTCTGTAATCATTATCAAATCAATTTTTTTTGGCTTTCTTGTACTGTTGATTTCAATTCACCCAATTTATTTGGTAAACTGTCAGCGTTAGTATAATAACACTGTAGGCCGTTAAAATCCTTCACCATATTTACATTTGTCTTATTAAAAACATTGTCTCTATTTACAGCTACATTATCCCTTTTCTTGTTTTACCCTTTTTCTTGACTTTCACCACCTTTCTTTCCCACGGTGGTCCTTTTACAATGAAAATGTATTTCCCCGAATGGGTATCATTGTCCATTGCCTCATTTTTTAGCTTAGCCTCTGCCAGGGCCTCTTTATGTAGCTTCCTTTCTCTCTGGGTCATATCATGTGCCACACTTAATTGCTTAAGCTCTTCATCTGCCGTACCCAGGTTTCTTAGATTTGACATTAGCACCCCCTTTGATTTTTCATCCTCAAATACTACCTTTATAGGCCTCGCTTTGTCATCCTTTTCATTTTTCTTACCCAGTCTTGTTACATTCTTCACTGATTCAGGCTTTGCTCCGGTTGCTTTACAGAGTTTACTTACTAGCATAGTGTCATCTCTTTTCCTTAATTCTGGCTCGGTCTTATTAGATTCTTTTGCTTTGAAAATCACAATATTATTTCGACGTGCCATACTTTCCTTATATTCCTCCAATTCGCTAGGTCCTGGACTGTCCTTACCTCCAGTCGCTTCGTCCATTTTACTATCTTCAATCATTGCTTGTACTTGCACTAAGTCAGCCTTTTTCTCAATTTTAGTTTCAAGCTCATTTAGCCTTATATCAAACTTACTGAAGTATTCATTGCACCTCTCTTCTATTTCCTTTTCAATTTTCATATTCCTCATGGCCTTTTCTTCGCATGGGGGGAAGTACCAGTGTAGGGCTGACCTTTTACTTAGCAGTCTATATTCTGTGCTATTTAGCTTGACACAAGTCTAACAGAAATGTTTGTCGCAATATTCACATTCAAGCACCTCGGCCTTATCTTGCGTAAATTCCTCCTTACATACCTCACATGTCCAGCCATCTTCCTTACTTACACTCACATTTCTAGAATTGTGTATATTTGGCTTTTTTTTTTCTACTTACGGCCTAACGTTTAGTATCCTTGAGCAGGGCTTCCCTGTTCTAATTTAGCTACTATTACCCTTACCTGAGCAAGCTTCCTTGTTCGTATAGTTCAGTAAAGGTGTTTTGAAAATCGTGCTTCGAGCAGGGCTTCCCTGTCCGATGTTCAGTACAGATAATTTATGTAAGGGTTTGCTGTTTAAACTTTCTTGGGTCAGGGCTTCCCTGATCCGAAATTGCTCAATCAATTTCTCCGTCAAGGCTTCCTTGACCTTCAGTAATTTTACTGGAATAGTCCTTGTGGAGCAGGGCTTCCCTGTTCCTATTTCCTTATTATTTTGTACCCCGTCGAGGCTTCCTTGACTTATATATGTTGAATTTTATACGAGCTTAGTCAAGGCTTCCTTAACAGCATATAATACCTTCAACAATGTAAACTGTCTAAACTGGAGTAAATAGTTGTTTGTTAGGAAACTTAGTGCATTAATTACTAAAACATAAACATGCTTTTTGTGACCAAAAAAATGTCTTATTTTGCTTCTGCATCTGTTGCAAGATTATGTCTTCTGTTTTTGCCTGTTTATGTTCACTCTTACCTAAGGATTATTATTTCCCCTGTAACAAGAGATCATGATGCACCCGACAAATTTGCAATGGTCAGCTCTTGGGGATCAAACCCACGACCTCTATATTCAGCCAGCCACCTAACTGAGTAAGCTTTAATGGCATTTAGGCAAAAGCTCCTTTTGGATCCCCTCACATGTATTTCTATGCTCATTCTGTCAACCAAAGGGGTGCCAAAAGTAACTCTTTCCGACATTTAACTACTGCCAAGCAGTTAGGCTGTTCTGTCACAATTATCCATCTGGAGAGTCATCATACTTGCTTTGTATGTCTCTCCGTCTCAACCCACAAGTATCACAAACCCTTGTAAGCTCCATCTAACCAACATGATCTGATCAGTAGGTTTTTTGTTGGGTGCCAAATGTAACCAGAGAGCATGATTCTCCTACAAAATTATAATGGTCTCCTCCTGAGGTTGAACTCAGGAGCTCTAGCACTCCAGCCAACAGCCTATAGCTAACCAAGGACATACATGTATAATTATACGTCCTTGGCCTAACAGAGTGAGCTAAAGAATCGATCGGTTAGCTGAGTCAATATACTGGTTTTTTTAAGTCTAGATGTACCTTCTACAATGCAGGTAGGCTGTCCTGTTACACCCCTCAGCAGAGCCATTTTTCGCTAAACCAGTTCTAGTGTGGTAACAAATGACGTCCATTATACATGTATGCCAGTCATTTGGACCCTCCTGTACGATAACCCCCCCCCCCAACACAAAGTTTGGGGGGATATATGATAACCCCTACAAACACAAATTTGTATAGGGATCATCCTGTCTGTCCATCTGTCTGTCTGTCCGTCCATGTACTTGTCAGCGCATGTTCTCCTAAACTGCTGTTGGGATTTTGATGAAATGTTACACAGTTGTAGTACACCATCTGAAGATGTGCATTAAGTAATATGGTTGCTGTCCGAAACTTTGAAGGGGAGATAATTTGTCTTTGAATATTTTCTGGAAAAGGGGGAGGTGGATGAACTTTCTCAGTGCATGTTCTCCTAAACGGCTACTTGGATTTTGATGAAATGTTTCACAATTGTAGTATACAGTACAGCCAGAGACTTACCATGATAAATCACTGTGATAGACGTATCACTCTGCTTAGTGAAATGTGTATATTTTATTTCCTGTTTGAGCTACATACATGATTTCTTTTGCATTTAGAGTGATGCAGTCTACCACTTGACATGCAAAAGAAATTATGTGGATAGATCAATCAGGAAAAAAGATACAGTTATTTGAAAATTTAAAGTGATATGTCTATCACAGTGATTTATCATGGTAAGTCTCTAGCTGTACTGTACCACCTGAAGATCTGCATGAAGTAATAAGGTTGCTGTAGCTGCTCGAAATGTGGAAGGGCGATAAGTTGTCCTTGAAAATGTTTTGGACAAATTGGGAGGACGAACTTTGTCAGCCCATGTTCTCCTAAACGGCTTCTTTTATTTTGATGAAATGTTACACATTTGTAGAACACCACCTGAAGATGTGCATGAAATTATATGGTTGCTAATTTTCGCGGATTCTTGAACTGTGCCATGTTCGCGGGTATCAATTTTTGCGGTTTAAGGAAAATATTAGTATTTTCTAATTTTTGCGGTCTTTTGTCAACCGCGAAAATAGCGAAAATTACTACTTTTATAGTAATTTGTCTTTCAATATTTTCTGGAAAAGGGGGACGAACCTTGTCAGCGCATGTACTCCTAAACAGCTTCTTGGATTTCTATAAAATGTTAATCAGTTGTAGAACACCACCTGAATGAATGAAGTACAACACATGATCTTGTTTATGCTATAATATGTTGGCAGTGTCAAAAGATATACGTAGGGGAGACCTGCGGCAAACTGGTTGATCAGGAAACATATTTTATCAACATTTTCGAGTGTACCTATTTTAAAAATTTTTTATGATATCTTTTCAATGCAGATCTTTAAACATCACAGAATGTTTCAATATATATTGAACTTCAAAGAATTATTTCAGAGATTTTTTCCAAAAATTTATGTTGACTTTGGATCTTCGTCAATTTAATCAACATTTTCAATAGATGGCACTTATTTGTGAAATGAAGGGTCCATATTGAGGAACTTATAAAATAACACTTTACAGCTTGAAACAATAGAATGCAACCTGGCAATTTGAGTCTTTGACCCATTTCCTGAAATATGTAAAATCGTTATTTCTCATTGAATTTTGATGCGATTTTTATGCCCAGCCCTTGAATGTGGAAGTGGCATATAGTGTTACCCTTTTGACGGGGTTGTCCGTCTTTCCTTTTGTCCATCCCTATGTCCGGTCAAGTTCTGCGTTTAAGTCAATTTCTCAGAAACTGTAAGAGGTAGAACAATAATAGTAGGCCAGTAGGTAGATATTTGATAGTACTATGGTGTTCACTAGGTACAAAATGTAGTTTGACTCTGTGACCTACATTTCATGCTTCAGTGACTCTGGTTAAATTTTGTGTTAAAGTCCATTTCTCAACAACTACATATTATGAGACAACAATGTTTCATCAAATTAATTGCCTTGATGAGTACTACCCAAATCATTGACAATTGGTGGCTTTGGCCTACATTTTATGCTTCAGTGACTTTGGTTAAGTTTTGATTTTCAGCATATTTTTCAACAATTACACATTGATGTTTAATCAAATTAATTGTCTTGATGAGTACATCCAAAACATTGATAATGAGGTGGCTTTGACCTTCATTTTACGCTTGAGTGAATTTGGTTAAACTTTGCATTTAAGTCCATTTCTCAACAATTACACATTATAAGAGAATAATGTTTCGTCAAATTAATTGCCTTGATGAGTACTACCCAAATCATTGACAATTGGTGGCTTTAACCTACATTTTATGCTTCAGTGACTTTGGTTAAGTTTTGATTTTAAGTCTATTTTTCAACTACTATGTATTTGTAGTATCATTATATTCTACTGTAACATTCATCTAAAGGAGATCTGCCCATTTCACCAACAATTGGGTTCCATGACCTACATTTTATGGCTGAATGACTTTGGTTAAATTTTAAATTTCTTCACAATTCTGTGACAGGGAACTAATTTTGTGAATGATTGAAATCGGTTAATTTGTTGCGATAAATTTATTGGCAGGGTATCTGTGTCTTATAGACACATTCTCTAGTTTTCTTTGAATTCTTTGAAGCTCTTTTTGTAAGCTTTCAGTAATGTTTATGTTATTTTTTAGTGGACATTATTGTCTGTTTAAGGTTGGTAGACCACTATTATTTGTCTTTATATATTTGTTTAATGAATAAAATATGTGTTCTTTTTAAGGTTGAGAGACCTCTACATATTTGTCTATCCTTGAAACAACAGCAATCTGAGAGTGTGGTTGGCAAAGCAGACAATGACAATTGTATAAATATGGTGGTCAAATGTTCATCAAGATATCCAGAAGAGTAATTATCTACATCTATTTGATATAGCAAAAAATAGCAAATTGTTGATGTTTTATCTTATTTTATCGGTAGTCATGTCTTTTATATCCTACAGTAGTTACAAAAATGCTATACCTTTTATGAGAAGTGAAGATATCCACCATTAAATGCTAAATACAACATGTATTTCCATTTTATGCCCCCCCTAAAAACCTTAGAGATTGATTTATCATCTTACAGTAACTCCCTGTTAAAAGCCATACCCCTTAACTATTTTCAGAAAACTCCTCTGTGCTTTCATAGATTACTGAGAACATAGCTGATCACAAAGTTACATGTACATGGCTCCCACTAAAGAAATTACTTTATTACTGAAATGTTTTGAATAAACCCAATAAAAAGACACAATTTTTTTTATAGTTGACAATTGTTCTAAATCTTCATCTTTAACAGAAGTTGAAATTTCTTTGAAAAAAAAGGAAACACAGGTTTTTGTATTTTCACACTAAAATTCATTCACTGTCATTGAGATCAAAATAATAATTCCATCAAAGCTTCAAACAAGGATTGTTAAAATGATGAAATAATATGCAATTTAGAAAATGAAATTTTTGAATGGTTTTGTTTTCAAGATTGTTCTAGCTTTATCCATATCCTGTATAAGTAATCTTATTTCAAGAATTTCAGGATGTTAAAATTATTTTCATTGAATTTTTTAACAATTTAAAGAAATTTGGTTATTCACAAATTACAGGACCTATTAAGAAAATGAACCTTCAAGATTACTGACCATGTTAGAAGGATTTGCCTTATATTTAAAAAAAAACGATTCAAAAAAGAGATTAAGATTTAAATGCAAACATCTTCAATATGTCAAGGACTACATTCTTAGCTGAGTTGGGACAAATTGAAACTTATGAATTGATTAATGGTGTCTGGCGTCCGGGTGTCTTGGCTTCAACTGTTGGTTTACACATGATATCTTGAGAACCACATGTCATATCTAAATGAAACTTTGCACAGACATGATTTATGATTAGAGGCGGAATGCTATTGATTTTGAGGTTTGTGCCACAAAGGTCAAGGTCACAGTCTGCTAGAAATAGAACAAAAGTTTGATATTTTATTAGTTTCCGCACAGTATCTCCAGAACCATATTACACATTGAAATAAAACTTGGTATGACTTATGATCAGAGGAGTAACTCTTTTGATTTTTAGGTTTGTGCAACAGAGGTCAAGGTCACAGCTTCTAAAAATAGAACAAAACATTTCATTAGAATCAGGAAATAAAGCCTAAAATCACATGTTTGGTATGATAACAAAATTAGCTATAAAAGATTTATTGTTCATATAAAAGTACTCTTTTTATTACTAGAACATGTTCAATTCATTTAATAGTTCTAATTATGTACACCAACACACTTTTTTGGGGTGCCATTAACTTAGAAATTGGATATAATGAAAAGTCAAAATTAAAAAAAGGAGGTGATAAATTTAATTTGAAGTAGGTATTCAATATTTCTAAAAGTCTTCTGCAATGTCTAGTTAAAATAAAATCTTAGATGAACAAAAATACAGATGTGTATTCTGATTTTTTGTTAATTTCCTGAAACTCAATGATTAATTATTGATTTTACTCATTTTAGCAATATGAATTGCCTAGATAATAAGGGGCCTGCCCAAATTTTTTTTGAATGGTGGTCTGAAACGGGTTGTAATAGTTAGTGGAGTTTTTAGTTGCCATGGAAACCAAACCAGAACACTGAATCTTTGAAAAAAAGTATTCTTCTACATTGAAAAAAAGTATTCTTCTACATATTTTTCTTCACAATTTCAGAAATATGTATAAACTAGATTATAAGGGGACCCCCTGTTGAATTTGTTTTAAAAAGGGGACTTGGAATGTTTTGATTTCAGCAATATGTATTAGACCATTATTTTTTAATTTTTAGTTTTACAAACTTTTTCCTTAATGTTGGTGGGTAGGAGGAAGGAAAAAAATAAAAAAATAAAATGCCAGAAAAATTGAGGTCGGGCAAAAAAAAACTGTAATTTGGATTAAAACAATAGGTTTTTTATTTAATAAAAGGCCAAATATTTGTAGGGTAGGAAAAAAATAAAAATAAAATTCAAAAAGTTATTTTTTTTTCCATTTCAGGGCCAAATTTTTAGGGTAGGAGGGTTTGTAAAACAAAAAATAAAAAAAATAACGGCCTTACCTGGATTATAAGGGGAACCCCTGCTCAAATTTTTTTGAAGGGTGGTCTGAAATGGGTTGTTACTTGGTGGAGCTTTCAATTACCATGGCTACCAGTGAATCTACTTGCCCAATTGAAACCATACTTGGTGACAACTGTCCATAGTTGGTTGCCATTGAAGAATGTGTCTGGTAAGTTCACATCTATTGCAAGATGGCCTCAAGCAGGGGACAAAGCTCAACATTGGACCTTATGGGGAAAACACATTCAAAGGCCTTCTCTGAAACTACTTGGTCAGTTGGAATCAAACTTGGTCACAATAGGCCTTTAGTGGTCTTCTTTAGAAAATATGCCTGATAAGTCTGCACCTAATTCAAGATGGCCGCCAGCGAGGAACATAGTTTAACATTGGATCCTATGGGGAAAACATGTTCAAAGATCTCCTTTGAACTTCTAGAAAAAATGAGACATTTTAACATTGAGGTAATTTGGGCTGCAGTTTATGTCAGTCATGGACCAGGTGAGCTATACAGGCTCTTGAGAGCCTCTAGTTGAAAGAATGTAAACATCATGAAACATCATGAAACATTTTTTGAAATTATGGATTTCCTTTGTTTGGGTTCTAGTGCTGCTGACNAGGAATTAATTTCCGAAATGGCCATACAGCTCATTAAAATTATTGCAGTTGCAGTAAGCATATGTGTTATGGTCTCATGTTCATTTACTACATATCCTTTCGTAAAATATCAAGTTTGTGTAATGTAATATTTTCCTTTGCTTTATATTTCTCCAATAAGCTTATATCACAGAATGGTTATACCATTGTACCAACTCTGACAACTGACTTTTATCTTTGCTTTATATTTTGTTTTTACCTGCACTAAACAAGGACTGTCAAAAACTGTGATTTGCAACAATCAATTTACTGCATTATCAGAATTTGCAAAGGTTAAGTCAGTTTGAATTTTATATGAAAGACATAGTAATCCAGCATTGTTTATTTCAGGGTTCCTAAAATAAAGTTAGAGAATGCAAAGGGTGTATCAAATGAACAGATGGCTATATTGATTGAAGAGTTAGAGAAAAAGGCCCAATCATTGATAGGAGAGGTACTTAGATTGATTGTTCTCCACAGCATGACATAAAAAGTTCTAGCAACTTGTTTTTTTGTTCAAGTGCATGATAGATTTTACTTGCCTTGAATCTTCAACGATGGCAGATATATTATTTTTTGGTATAATCTGCTTTTTCATTACATGTTATAAGATAAACAACCAGTTGCAGAGTTTTGCTATAATCATGATAATAAAAACAAAGACTCAGATATAAATGTATATTGTCTCCATTTCATCATTAAATGAATGGAATGGCATTTGAAGTAATTAATTAATAAAGCTTTAAAAGGAGATTTTATCTATGAAAAACCTATTATCAGTAATTGCATGTAAAATTTTACATTGAATACTCACAGTAAATGTAACAGCAATATAATTTAGCAATGAAATAGATGAATTGTGAAATTTACAAGGTGACAAGTGACACTGTCAAAGTTGTACTGGAGCTTTTTGTTAAAATTAGTGACTCAGAATGGCTTCCCAGTGAATTTTAGGCAAGTTTTTTAAAAGGATTTTGAGTTTGGTGTATTTTTAGCACACCTGGCCTGATAGGCCATGTGAGCTTTTGCCATCACTTCACATCCGTCGTCCGTAGTCCGTCAACATTTTCAAAAATCTTCTCCTCTAAAACTGCTGAGCCAATAGTTACCAAACTTTGCCTGAAGCATTACCAGGGTATGCAGTTTCAAAATTGTATTCGATTAGATGGCTGGTAAAGCAACATGACCACCATAGCTAAAAATAGAATATAGGGGTAAATTGCTGTTTTTGGCCAATAACTTGAAAACCATTACAGATATAAAAAAATCTGACGCAGTTAAAATGATAAGCATGATGAGATCTACCTACCGTGCCATTTTGAAGAAAATCTGAAAACCGGTCTCAGAGTTATAGCCCTTTTCTGTAAATTTTTTGCATTTTTTATTTTTTATGCCCTACCCACAAATGTGGAAGGGGCATATAGTGTTACCCTTGTCCGTCCTTCCGTACGTCCGGTTAAGGTCCATTTCTCAGAAACTGTAAGAGGTAGAACAATGATAATAGGTCAGTAGGTAGATCTTTGATAGTACTACATAGTTTACTAGGTAGTTTGACTGACCTATATTTCATGCTTGAGTGACTCTGGTTCAGTTTTATGTTTAAGTCCATTTCTCAACAACTACACATTATAGGACAATGATATTTCATCAAGTTGATTGCCTTGATGAGTTATTCCCAAATCATTGACAATAAGGTGGCTTTAACCTACATTTTACACTTCAGTGACTTTGGTTAAGTTTTGCGTTAAAGTCCATTTCTCGTCAACTACACATTATAGGACATTGATATTTCATCAAAATAATTGCCTTGATGAGTAATACTCAAATCATTGACAATAAGGTGGCTTTGACCTACATTTTACTCTTCAGTGACTTTGGTTAAGTTTTGCCTTAAAGTCCATTTCTGAACAACTACACATTATAGGACAATGATATTTCATCAAATTAATTGCCTTGATGAGTACTACCCAAATAATTGACAATATGTTGGCTTTGACCTACATTTTACTCTTCAGTGACTTTGGTTAAGTTTTGCGTTAAAGTCAGTTTCTCAACAACTACACATCATAGGAAAATGATATTTCATCAAATTAATTGCCTTGATGAGTACTACCCAAATCATTGACAGTAAGGTGGCTTTGACCTAGATTTTACGCTTCAATGACATTGATTAAGTTTTGCGTTAAAGTCCATTTCTCAACAACTACACATTATAGGACAATGATATTTCATCAAATTAATTGCCTTGATGAGTACTGCCCAATATAATGACAATTAAGTGGCTTTGACCTACATTTAAATATGAGGTTGTCCTTTGCAATAAATGTTTTGGCAGGGCATCCGTGTCTTACAGACACATTCTCTAGTTATTTCAAAAAGTGTAACAGATAGAGGTTAAGTGTAAATTGCAAAAAGGTTAGTGAGCAGGCCACAGTTTCGTAAATTTTACTAGGGTACTTATCAGAGTGTGTACTCCTGGTTTTAGGTATTACTACATTATTTATCAGTTTCAACTGATAAATATCAAGTTTTATATGCTCATTTGCTAGGTATCATGGCTATCTTTAATTTTAAATGCCACCAAATAAAAATATAGAATTAATTAGGATTATTTTAAAAGTAAACAATGAAGGGGAGATTACTCCATATTTGCATCCTGTGAAAAGCGCACACCCTGTACTTTGAGGAAAAATAGCTCTCTTCGGAGCTGATCAACCCCCATTAGAAGTCCAATTTTTAGAATACTCATGTTCTGTCCTTTAGAGGGATACAAAATTTGAACACATATATTCACGGAAAATGTTGTTTTGAATGGCTGAAAATTATTTGTTTTTGGTATTTTTGAAGCACTGTGGACAGTTATTTGTCAATGTTTGTATACCATTGTTTCCACTAGAAGAATTTGATATCATATTTATTTTTATTTCAAAGTAAAGTCCACATCAAGAGCATTGTTTTGGTATATAACTATCCATATTTGGTTTCACCCCACTGTTTACTTAAGTAACGTTGGAAAAAACTGTGTACTGCACCTTTTAATTAAGCATATCAAGATCTACCCACCCTGAAATTTTGATGAAAATCCAAAAACCCTTGTAGGAGTTATTGCCCTTTTTTCACGGAATTTTCGAAATTTTCATAATTTTCGTCTTTTATTTCCCAAACTACTATATCAAATGAAGGTTACATTTAAATTGATAAATTGTTTGCCATGCTGTGGTGACTTCAAAACTGGTGTTGAAAATTGTTCGTTGACTGCCTTTTCAAAATGGCTGCCAAAAAAAGGCGGGAAAATTCAACATTGTTCGATTTCAATGAAGTTTGGTTTTCGATTTCAATGAAATTTGGTTTCCAAATAGATATTGATGTTGCGACTGCAAAACTGGAGTTGAAAAGTGTTCGTTGAGAACCATTTTCAAAATGGCTGACAAAAAAGGCAGGAAAATTCAACATTGTCCGATTTCAATGAAATTTGGTTTCCAAATAGGTATTGATGTCACAACTTCAAAACTGACGTTAAAAATTGTTCGTTGCCCACTATTTTAAAATGGCTGCCAAAAAAGTTAAAGAAAAATTCAACATTGTCCGATTTCAATTAAATTTGGTATCCAAGTGGATATTGATGTAGCTATTTCAAAACTGATGTGACAATTTGTTCGCTTACAGCCATTTTCAGAATTGCTGCCAATAAAGTTGGGAAAATTCAACATTGTCCGATTTCAATGAAATTTGGTTTCCAATTGGATATTGATGTTGCGACTTCAGAACCGGTGTTGAAAATTGTTTGTTGACTGCAATTTTCAAAATGGCCACCATAAAAGGTGGGAAAATTCAACATTGTCCGATTTCAATGAAATTTGGTATCAAAGTGAATATTGATGTTGCTATTTCAAAACTGGTGTTGAAAATTGTTTGTTGACTGCTATTTTGAAATGGCTGACAAAAAAGGTGGGAAAATTCGACATTGTCTGATTTCAATGAAATTTGGTTTCCAAATAGATATTGATGTTGCCTTTTCAAAACCAGATTTGAAAATTGTTTGTTGACGGCCATTTTCAGAATGGCCGCCAGTTGGAAAATTCAACATTGTCCGATTTCAATGAAATTTGGTTCCCAAATAGATATTGATGTAATAACTTAAAAATATGGTGTTAAAAATTGTCGTTGACTGCCATTTACAAAATGATGTCTCAACTTCAAAACTGGTGTCGAAAGTGGTCCTTAGCAAGGATTTTTGTCAAAAAAGCCCAACAAAAAAATGTAGTAAAACATGATCAGACTTAAAATACAGTTCAAGATATTGGTGGTATTCTAGCTACCAAAGTTTGAGAGACTGAAGTTCAACTGTATAACTTACAATGTGAGCTTGATTGTGGCAACTGAAAGCCAGGTGAGCGATACAGGGAGTCTCTGGTTTTAAATACAGTTTTTTGTTGAGCTGAGTCAATAAGTCAATTTTTTTATTTTGTCAAAGAGGGAGCAAAGTTTGTACACACAACTCTTCCTACAGTTTATATATTGTAGACAATTAGTACGTTTATCAAAGAAGTACATTTGTTAAGAACTTTATTGTTTGTATTATTTTATAACTTGTTTGACTCAGTCTAACTGGCCTACTTCAGGAACTTCAGCATGAGATTCAATATGTATTTTGTGGTAACATCATATGTGTTTAACTCTTACAGACACAAATATCTTAAGTAGGAAAACACTGGCTAATTTCAACCTTGGGTGGTGCATGTTATTTCTTCTTAATTCAGAACTCTACATTTGTAAATCTGCAATGAACATTTTTATTTACAGGTCTTTACATGTACATCCCAAAACACATTTTATTTGAGCCTAGGATAGCTGATTCATCTGTTATCATATGTAAAACATTTATTTATATAGGTAATGATTTTAGAACTTGCACAACATGTCCAGACCTTCCTAAGAGACAATTACAAAGGTCCACAGAAATCATTTTATGAAGAAATGTTGAACAATCAAAGGAAACAACAGGAGAAAGTAGCATTGGAACAAAGGAAAAGACTGGAGTTTCTGAAGAAAAAAGAAGAAAAAGAGGTAACAAGTAAAGAGATGGAGGATACAGAGATAATATACCATTTTTATACCCCACCACACAAAGTGGCGAGGTATTATGTGATACCCTTAGTCGTGTGTCAGTCTGTCCTCTGTCCCCCGAAAGTTTCCGACTGAAAACTTCTGAACAAAAGAACATAGAGTCTTCAAACTTGGTATGTAATTTGTTTTCCAATAAACTCAGGTCAAGATCGATCTGGGGTTCAGAGGTCCAAGGAGTAATGCCCCTTGAACCTTTGAAATTTTGTAAAACGTGGCAGGATATCATATAATACAACATTTAGTATTTTTACACTTTTTGAAGATTATACATGTTTGAATAATTGGTACATGTACAAGAAATCAATTAGCAAAACGAGAATTTATATAACAGAATTTTGATATTATAGACTACATTCAGGCATCACATTTCATATAAATTTCATGTGCCAAACAATATGTAATAAGGTAAAGTCGCAATTTCCTTTTAAAATCAATGGATATGGAGTAAGTTTACATTACGCAAATGTTTGTGTTCTCGAAGTTAACATGAGCAGGGTTGCCACACATCCTGGAAAACTGGAAAAACCCATGAATTTCATTTTTGTCTCACCCGCGACGAAAAAGTCGTGGAAGTGAGACTTAGGGATAGTGTTTCCGGCGGCGGCGTCAACAATTGCAAACTATTATGAATTAATAAGCTTGTGTTAGTTGTAGGTCCATAGTATTTGATGTGCAGTTGCATCTTGGGGAGTACATACAGATTCCACACCTGGATGGTGGCCCTGGCCCCTTAGTCACGCATGAACGATCACATGAAGTTTTTAGCAAGCAGTTTGTACAGCCTAAACCAGTAGTCCTAGGCACTTGATATTTGATACTCAGTTGCGTCTTGGGGAGTACATACCAATTCCATGCCCGGATGGTGGCCCTGGCCCCTTAGTCACGCATGAACGATTTTTTAAAGTTTTTAGCAAGCAGTTTCTACAGCCTATACCAGTAGTCCTAGGCACTTGATATTTGAAATGCAGTTGTGTCTTGGGGAGTGCATGTTGATTCCACTCCCAAATGGTGGCCCTGGCTCCTTAGTCATGCATGAGTGATCACATCATTTTTTTCTAAGGAAATTGTAAACACAGTTAAAGATTATATTTTATTTTTATTCCTGCTGCAGTAGATCAGTGTGCAAATTAAGGCGATGCAAGGGGCCGGCAAGACATATCCTGTGTCCACAGTTTATGAACTTCAAGGGCCTGGAAAGATCTTGAATTTTAAAATACTTCGAAATATCCTTGAAAAACACTGGAACTTGATTTAGTTAATATCAATAGGCAGTGTGTAAACAAATTCTGAAAGAATTATTCCAATCTAGAATTTTGTTGACTAAATTGGTTCTTGAAAATGACTAGAAAATCCTTGAAAAGTCCTGGAAAAAAATCATTGAATTTGGAGACATCAAAGTAGAGACAGCCATGCATGACATCTTCAAATACTTCTATAGAAAGTCTATGCTGGTAGTTATGTGGAATATAGTGTTTAGGCAATATAGGAAATGAAATAATGTAAAATGTTGTGTTTGTATGCTAGAAGTTTATATTTAATTTCTACATTGACTTTGGAGTTCTTCAAAAGACTACATATGTATTATTGGTGTACTTTCAGAGACAATTGTTGGAAGATGAAATTCAAAAGAGACATAATGCTTTGAAGGAGGAAACCAAGAAAAGAAAGGAAGCTAAAAATGTAGGTTACATGTATATGTAAGAATCTGTATTAAAAATATGAAGACATAAAATACAATAATTTTTACAAGTCTTAAAATGATGGTTTACAACAAGTCTAAATAGTACTAAAATAAGTCAAAGAAAAAATCATATGTTTCTAACTAATCCTTATTTAAATTTTATTATAGACTTTGCTCATATTTTGCACATTTGTTGAGATCACTGAATTTTATACATATTAAAAAAAATTGTGGGCACCAATGAAATTGAAGGAATTAATTGTGAAATGTAAAGGAGTAGGGGCGATAAGGGCCTTATTTGGCCTGAAAAGTAAATTGGGTTGAGTTGACAGAATTTTCTAATTGAAATGTTCTATGGGTATGGCTTTACAGTAAACAGTAACACTTCTCAAATATTGTTGTATGATTACTGAGTTTTGGAGTGTAAAAGAAGGGACAAATTGGAAGATTTTGTCGAACAATGACAAATTTTAAAGTTTAGGTTCATAACATTTCCTGTGATTGAAGTTATAAAGTATTTTATGTAGATGCAGGAAGAAAAGACAACAGAGGAAGACAAGAGCTTACCTTCTACTCCTGTAGGTGAAGTACTCAGCTGTTCCCCCATTGGGACCCCCAGTACTCCAAGGAGACCAAGGATTTCTATCTCGCCTTCTCCACTGATTGTCAGCCAGAACCATGAAACAAAATTAAATCTGGACAAAAGAAGGAGGTCAGTTCAAATATGTGGGTTCCTATGTAAAAGAAGAAATAATGGTTGGAAAATGCAATTTATATAAAATCATAATACTGTAAAGTCAGTTTACATCCCAGGAAAAGTTTGTATTGGAAATTTTATGTTTAACATAATTTAATCTTGTTATTTATGAAATTAAAAAAAAAAAATTCTAATGAATGTATTAGTTTCCAAATTCTTAGTTCATATTTTTAAGCTGTTAAGCAGCTTTATACTGTTGCTTTCGTTCTAGACTAGACACTAGCCAGATGTACCTAGCTAACACCACTACACATTAATGTAGTTCATGTCTGGCAGTAGTTTGTGAGAAACTAATTGTCAAATTCAAATTATTTCCTTTGAAAATGTTCAAACTAATAGTATATGCAGTTCTTACAAAAAAAACATCATGAAAATGAAGGTTTATTTGACATTCAGAATTTACGATTCGGTTCATTCATAAAAAATTCCAGCGGTGCACTATAATTTTTACAAGTTTTGTTATAATGGAAGCAAAGTAACTTCTACGACCACCTTTGTAACTCCTAAAGCTGTATGCGTCTCTTATTATAATCAGGGAGTCCCTGTTATAATCATGACTTTTGATCGTTTTATTGTTTATATTTACATCTTATCATTTAAAAAGGTTTAAGCATATTCATTTCCTCGGCCCGTCTTCCAATGTTTACATTTTCTGGACAGGTGGGAGAATTGGCCTTACTTATTTACATTGTAAGGCTTGTCTGCAAACGCTGTTTTTGAAAAGAATTTAAAAATAATTCTCTGTAGGATAAATTATATGACCTTTTAAATCTTTTGAATTTACAATGAACCATTATGCAAATGTATCAAAAATGAATTATTGGTACAGTCTTAAACTTTATCATGAATGGCGTAGTAGATAGCGACTGGCCTCCCTATGCAAGCGTAAGCAAGTATGTTTTGGGTAATTGCGAACTTCACTGATTTGCGACAATTAGGGGAAACTGCTCGCTTGCTGACTTTTTATCACTTGCAGTGTTTTCTTCTTTTGTTTCAATTCATTTTGCACCAATTCGGAAGCAGGAAGGGAATTCTGGCAGTGGATGGATGTAAGGAAACATCAATCCAAACAACCCAGAGCCTGAGGTCCGTCAGAGGCTTGGTACAAATGAGAAACAAATGCTTTTGAACCCAATCAATGTGATTTCAAGACGTTTCGGCTATGCATTTCTCTATGTAGTCTTGGTAAATGATATAGAATATAAGCCAATTACTTTTTACTGATAAACTGATTTCGGTGTTAGTTGCTCCCATTTTCCAAAACGAGTACAGTATCTATAGGTATCCATTCAAAGAACTAAATACCAAGGTTACTGTGAATTTACTTTCTGCATATGCGCATTTCGACAACTAATGTCTCATCAGTGCAGATAAAATCTAAACGTTTGGAAGACCAGAAAATCAAAGATATTTACAAACTGATAGAGAAAAATAACCAATATGATCTAAAAGTAAAGCCAAAATCAGCTAAGGACAGAGCTTTGCATGAGGGAGATACTCCTTAGTTTTCAACAAAATTTACAAAAATTTGGATATTGTAATGTTTCAAAAGCAACATTTACTTTTGACACACTTTATGAGAAAAGGAACTATATGGTATGTATTGTAATTAATAAGAGAATTATTTAAGGATTTATTGAAGATGTTAAAGTTTGTCGTAGCTTGGGTAAGATACACTAAAAGTGAGTACTTGAGGACACAGAGTGCTCAATTTAAAGGTACAAAAAATATATCGTTTTCGAGATACAGAACTTTTACAGGAGAACATACTGATCTTAGCACTTTATCACGTGATAATAGAGACGTTGGGTGCTTGACGTCCTCTGCTTCGTACTTACTGTAAATAACAATATCTTATTAGACAAGTTCCACTTATATAATGTCCTAATTTTTTCATTCTATTTTATTATGAAGCTTGAAGTTAAGAACCTCAGCAACATGACTGCACTGTCTGCAGGATAACACAAGATTTTTATGTTTGGAACTGAACTTCAATTTCGTCGCATTTGCATTGATTGAACTGGAAAAAAATTCTTTAAAAATGTGCAAATAAAAATCAAGTCATTCAGAACAAATACTAATCTTCAGGGGGAAAGCAAAATTCTCTTATGTTACAAATTAGTAAGCCTTTCTGAGACGTATTGACATAGTGTGTGTTGGAAATGCAATAAACTGGAAATGTGAATGAACCTGGAACATCAAAAGATGTTACATCATTCCGGGAATTAAAGGATCTCTAAAACCACATATTCATTTGATTATGTGGTTTTAGAGATCCTTTAACATATGTGATCAAAAGATAAAACCGCATTATGTTATTTTGTTTTCATCATTTTAAAAACATTGTCAAGGCATTTTTAATTTTTCAACAATATTATTTGTAAAAAAGTCCGATCAGATCTACCTCACATTTGTTTTTGAAATACATGCCTAGAAGTTCTAACATTGATAAAATGCTTAACAGCTTTCTAGCGTCCAGCGCTTTGATTTAAAATAGAAATGTCATATTTTTCAAGATGTTTTTGAAAAAAAAAATTGACTCATACCTCAATATACCAGGGAGGTAAATTTACGGATGAAAAAGTACATGTAGCAGCTTTAATACATGTCAAAGTTGATAGTATAGCCATTTTCAGATCTGCTTATTTTCCTTACTAAAATGACAATAAAACATTCAGTGGACATGGTTTATTATACCCCCCTGCAAATGAACTTTAGGGGGTATATAGGAATCACCCTTTTTGTCTGTCCATCCGTCCGTCTTTCAGTCTCTCCACACTTCTTGTCAGTTGAACTCCCCTTAAATTTGATGAAACTTTACACAAAAGAAGGACACTGTATGGAGATCTGCATGAAGGAATATAATTATTGTCAGAAACCAGAGAGGGGAGATAATTCATCTTTGAGTTTTCCTTTGTTCCATCTGTACAAATTACCTCGTAAGGGCAACTCTTCTTAAACCACTGGAAGGATTTTGATGAAACTTTACCCAAAGGAGGGACATTATGTGGAGATGTAATTGTTGTTAGAAACCAGAAAGGGGAGATAATTTGACTTAACTTTTCATCATTCCATCATCAATGATCTTTTCAACGTGGACAATTTTACAAAGAAATAATTCAAAGGGTAGATTTTGTGAAATAAATCTGTGGCAGAAAAAAACTTGTAATGAAATTCCTCAAATGCTTATGATTTTTGTGTAAAATGTCAAAAGAGGCCAAAAAAAAGGTGAAATTTATTTTTGTCTTATTTGGACAGAATATATTCATTGGAATTATTGTGAAAAAGTTATTTCTTGAGTATTATATCATCATGTATATACTATTATCATCCTTCCCCATGGTTATATCAGCCTGCAGAGCCTTTCTGCAAAACACGTATCTGGTTGACCCGGATATATCAGAGGTTGACCTGGATATATCAAGCAATTCTCCCAATGTTTCAAAGGCAATAACTTTTATTCAAGTTTTCACACGAAATCAAATAGATGATAATAATCATCTATTGCATTAGTTTTTTCCAATTATGCATGCAAAACAGAATCATGATTACACAAATAGAGAAACTAAACGTAAGAAAAATTGTAGAAACTGGGTCGTTGATATATCCTGCAGAGCTATGATGTTTTCACATTATGACGTCATTAAAGCTCCAAGGAATGACAGAATATCTTAACAACCAAAGGTTGCTGCAACAATAAAAATCGACATTATTTCGAGAAGTTCAGTCAAAATATTCATCCAGTTACAAAACGTTTGCCAATAAAATGATTAAAAAAAACTACAATACATGTTTTTTACACTGAGAATTGCTGAACAGGGGAAAATGATATATTTGTCGGATTTCCCTCGCAACTTTGGGAGAATTTGAAACCTCAGTTCCATGAATTCAAATCTAAAATACAAAATAAAGGATGATAAACAAGTTATCGGGCTTTTGATAGCTGATGTATTGTAAAATATCAACCCGCTCGCTACGCTCACTCGCCCCTGTGCTTCATATCCTGGCTCACGGGTTGATATTTTATGATACATAGTTGTCAAGAGCCCGATAACATAAACTGTATTGTGGCCACACCCACCTAAGTTTGCAATACCATATTGATTCAGGGTTCAATAAGTGAGGTATATCTGGCTGCCATTTGGAGACAGCTCTTGTTTCAATTGTAGTACTCTAGCAAAAATTCCTTTATTGGTCCACATCCCAAGCCTGTGGAATAATTAGACGATACAACTTTGATTATGATACAATTTCTGCTAAAATCTGCATGTGCAATGTTCACATAACTAAAAGAATCTAAATATAAATTTCCAGAAAAGAGTTGAAGGCCAGTACTGTTAATTTGGTTATCAACTAACCCATAAAAAATCAGTTGTATATGAGTAGATTTTATGCATGTGTAAACTGTACTTCATTGCAATTTAAGGAAGACTTTTTTTTTTAATCAAGTAAATGAAGGGCACCTTTTAAGAATATTTGTTTATCATGAGGCGCACGGTGTACAGAGATATATAACACATTCAGACTTTACTTTTAGGAGAACAAGCACACCAAGAAGAGATTCTGATAGTTCAGATGGACAGTGTAAAGACCATACAGGAGGAATTGTTGTGTTAGCATTTAATACTAAAACTGAGAGAACTATACATCGAGGCACATGTTTAGGTTTGTATAGGAAAAATACATCAAGGCACATGTTTAGGTTTGTGTAACATTACTTGACTTAGTTAGAACAATACATCGTGGCACATGTTTAGGTTTGTGTGACATTACTTGACTTAGTTAGAACAATATATCGAGGCACATGTTTAGGTTTGTGTAACATTACTCGACTTAGTTAGAACAATACATTGAGGCACATGTTTAGGTTTATGTAACATTACTTGACTAAGTTAGAACAATACATCGAGGCACATGTTTAGTTTTGTTTAACATTACTTGACTAAGTTAGAACAATACATCGAGGCACATGTTTAGGTTTGTGTGTTTGTGTAACATTACTTGACTTAATTAGAACAATACATTTACATCAAGGCACATGTTTAGGTTTGTGTAACATTACTTGACTTATTTGGAACAATACATCGAGGCACATGTTTAGGTTTGTGTAACATTACATGACTTTGTTAGAAACAATACATAGAGGCACATGTTTAGGTTTGTGTAACATTACTTGACTTTGTTAGAACAATACATTGAGGCACATGTTTAGGTTTGACTTTGTCAGAACAATACATCGAGGAACATGTTTAGGTTTTTGTGTTTGTGTAACATTACTTGACTTAGTTAGAACAATACATGGAGGCACATGTTTAGGTTTATGTAACATTACTTGACTAAATTAGAACAATACATCGAGGCACATGTTTAGTTTTGTTTAACATTACTTGACTTTGTTAGAACAATACATCGAGACACATGTTTAGGTTTGTGTGTTTGTGTAACATTACTTGACTTAATTAGAACAATACATCAGAACATGTTTAGGTTTGTGTAACATTACTTGACTTAGTTGGAACAATACATCGAGGCACATGTTTAGGTTTATGTAACATTACTTGACTTTGTTAGAACAATACATCGAGGCACATGTTTAGGTTTGTGTAACATTACATGACTTTGTTAGAACAACACATCGAGGCACATGTTTAGGTATGTGTATCATTACTTGACTTTGTTAGAACAATACATCGAGGCACATATTTAGTTTTGTTGAACATTACTTGACTTTGTTAGAACAATACATCGAGGCACATGTTTAGGTTTGTGTATTTGTGTAACATTACTTGACTTAATTAGAACAATACATCGAGGCACATGTTTAGGTTTGTGTAACATTACTTGACTTAGTTGGAACAATACATCAAGGCACATGTTTAGGTTTGTCTAACATTACTTGACTTAGTTGGAACAATAAATTGAGGCACATATTTAGTTTTGTTGAACATTACTTGACTTTGTTAGAACAATACATCGAGGCACATGTTTAGGTTTGTGTGTTTGTGTAACATTACTTGACTTAATTAGAACAATACATCGAGGCACATGTTTAAGTTTGTGTAACATTACTTGACTTAGTTGTAACAATACATTGAGGCACATGTTTAGGTTTATGTAACATTACTTGACTTTGTTATAACAATACATTGAGGCACATGTTTAGGTTTGTGTAACATTACATGACTTTGTTAGAATAATACATCAAGGCACATGTTTAGGTTTGTGTAACATTACTTGACTTTGTTAGAACAATACATTTAGGCACATGTTTAGGATTGTGTAACATTACATGACATTGTTAGAACAATACATCGAGGCACATGTTTAGGTTTGTGTGTTTGTGTAACATTACTTGACTTAGTTAGAACAATACATCGAGGCATATGTTTAGGTTTGTGTAACATTACTTGACCTAGTTGGAACAATACATCGAGGCACATGTTTAGGTTTATGTAACATTACTTGACTTAGTTTGAACAATACATCAAGGCATGTGTTTAGGTTTGTTTTATATTACTTGACATAGTTAGAACAATACATCGAGGGACTTGTTTAGGTTTGTTTAAATTTTTTAGAATGATACCATGTTAAATGGTGAAGAATGTACTACTGATTGATCATTTTATATTATTTTATGTCACACTTATCTTAATTCTCTGACAGTATTTTCAGAATGTGTTTCTTCATTCTCCGTAAGCATTTCCTATCCTTTTTGTGGTATCAGAAAAATTATTAGGCTGCATCTTCACTATTTCAAAACTATTTTATGGAAATTCATCAATATATAACTAAAGTGAAGGTCCTTATTTCTTCCGTCAGTTCATTGACATATATACTTCCACAGATAATGCAAATTCCTTTTCCAATTTTCCTGCTATTCTCAACAATACATTTCGCTAACCTATCACAAAACACATTTGCAATGTCATTATGAAATTTAACTGTGTTAATTTGTGGAATTCAAGAAAAGTATATTCAAAGTTTTTTTTGTATTCAGGTCACAGTGTACACGGCAGTACAGTGTATGCTGGGATTGATACAACGACTGGAGAATTAGTAGGTATATCAGAATGGGTTCTAAAGTGGAGACATATAAGTAAAAAGAAGGTACAGAAACCAGACTATGATGATAAAGATGGTGCTTTCTACTTAAAACAGGTGATGTAATCAAAGATTGTCATGATAATATGATTGTGCTTAAGAATCTTAAGATCAAGAAGACAAAGCCATTAATACTGAAGTACATGCCCATGAACTTAAATAAATGTTGAAATCAATTTTATACACCCCGCTTTAGCGGGCATAATTTAGTGATCATGGTGTCTGTTCGTTCGTAGGTTCATTCGTCCGTCCGCCATAGGGTACCTACTTTGTGGTGACAACTCCTCCTAGACCACTTGATGAAATTCACTGAAACTTTCACAGAATGTTTAATACATATTGCCATTGTGCACCAGCTATTTGAAAATTTGATTAGTTTTTTTTTTTTCAATGGGGGAGCGGGGGGTATGATATCAGTGAGCTTTGCTCACATTTTTCTAAATTCTAAAATGTTTTACTTGCATAGGCATTTTATTATAATGTTGTTTAAAATGAATTCAACTTAAAGATATATATTTTCTACAAGAAGAACTAAATTGATAATGAAATTTTTCATATCAAGTTAAATGAATTTTGCAAATGTTTGAAAACAAGGCTTGCCGAGTTTTTAAACATTTGAAAAAATATTTAACAAGATGTGAGAAATTTTATAATAATTTTGTTTAAGTTGTAGAAAATTTTTCTCAAATGACATAATGTAAAAAGTTCCAAATAGATTTGGCAGGAAATTTCTTGTGAGTTATTACACTGGCCAGGCGTTGGTTAAATTTGCTAGAAATTAAGGGAAAAAGATATCTGTCCTAACTGTTAGAGTGTCTGGTAAATAGTCAGTATAATGGTAGCATTCAAATATCATTTTATTTAAATCTGAAAAAAATGAACAACAGAAATGAATAAAAGCTTATATTCTTTCTTTTATTATAGGTGACCAGTATTGAACAGGAGATTCACAGCCTGATACGACTGCGTCATAGAAATCTTATTCATTACTTAGCCATTAAATACATACAGGAAGTTGGAAAATGTGTAGTTTATGTAAGTTAAAAAAATGGTTGGAATGTTAAATCTGCAAGGACTAATTTCTGATGTTTCAAGTTGGTTTGCATAGATTCTTTTCTCTCGCACAAGTAGTGAAATGTACTGTAGTAACCACAACATAATGGTACCTTGAATTATATTTTATGTAGACTTTAAATATTCTTTTCAAAATCCCTCCTTGATCTACATGTACCACTGAATGATTACAGTCCCAATTTGCTTATGTATTGAAACAGGATTCAATCATAATGGAACATTCTTACCTCAACTTACAAAGGATTGATGCTTATCAGTAGGACATCCTGTCTTACAAGCATTCAGTTTCTTAAGTTAGGTAATAAACAGCTTTGGAAATAGCAGCCATATCACTTGCTCAGGGTTAGAAATTAACTTTTTTCCTCCAGGGGCCAGCTGGGCCCTTACTTTAAATTTCTAGGGGCCCAGCCTAAATTCTAGGGGCCCAGATTTGAACGTAAAATGCTGATGTTTCAATATGATGTGTATTCTTTTCAATTGGTTTCTTGTGATTTTGTGTGAGTATAACTATTGTTAATGGAAGTATAATGAAGATACTCCAGTGGTTTGTGATACATGAGAATGAAAATAAATACAAAGCATTTACTAGTACTAAAATAACATCCAACCCTGTCTATAAGATGAAGCTATTTAAAAAAAAGAAGTTAGATTCTCAGACTGCAGGCAGTGAAACAATATCATACAAACAATATTTATTCAGTTTTTTACAAACAATAAACAACCATACTGATGATGATACACGAATAATATACAAATAATATACGAATAATAGATACGACCTTGTCCTTGTTGTTTTTTCATATTCTTTAGAATACTCCCTTTCATCGTCTTGGGATTTACGTTTTTGGGGTTCCTTATCCCCACTGATAAAGTTCCACATTTTGAATCAAAACAAAATAAATGTTATAATTTCGGAAGCTTAACAGGTCTGCATTTTTTCCGGTATTTTGAATAAAAGTAAAAATCAATCGGGAAATCAATACATTGTTGGTGGTATCAAGGACCTACTAATATTGTGTTTACACAGTATTTTTTTTCACACATTTTTACGCAATATATGTTAAATTTTTTGACGGAATATCAAGATGTCATCAATTCATAACACTTCTTGTACTTTGGTTTTCAGACATATCATGAAAATACATTCTTACTTCTCGTCCATTACCAAGGTACTGAATGTGTAGGAAGATGACCGAGTAGTTACGAACTATGCACCAAACAGGTTGGGAGTCACCGCGATGTTAACCAATCGTAATACATTAGAGCGAGAGAACCCGGCACTGTATTCTTTAGAAATAACCATTATCACACGTTTACCCAACTGTTTCAAAATTGTCTAGTCGCCAACTGGGCGATCAAGACTAGGAAAAACGTTCGTCCAGCCGGAAATCTAGGGGCCACGGGCGACTGGGCGACCGCTAATTTCTTTCCCTG
>MJUU01000749.1:68894-86783 GCA_002080025.1 Modiolus philippinarum
GTTTCTTTCAGTGTGCTCCTGAGGTAATTTCCAATCAGAGGTACATCAACGGATTTCATGTCACATGTACCGTTCATGAGATAAATGGGGTCCAAAAGGGGCGAATTTGAAAAATTGTATTATTTTATTTTTAGTCCGATTTTGATGCTAAATAAGCGCTGCACCATCAGATTTTTGATAATTTGTTTCCTTTCCTAGTTATGAGGGGCCAAACGGGGCAAAAATTGCAAACATGCAGATTACATAAAATTTTTACTTTTCATCAGATTTCAATGGATTTTTTTCTTTTGATTCATCATGATATAAGCTTTCAGTAGTGTGGGAACAGATTTTGTGTAGCTCTTACGGTTTCCGAGTTACAAGGGGTCAAAGGGGCCAAAATTGCAATTTTCTCTAAATATGTGAAATCTTTATTTTCCGTCGGATTCTGATGAGATTTTTTTCTTTGGATTCCTCTTGATATAAGCTTTCAGTAGTATGTCAACGGATTTTGCGTAGCTTTTACCGTTTCTGAGCTACAAGGGGTCAAAGGGGTCAAAATTGCAATTTTTCAAAATATGTGAAATTTTTATTTTTCATCGGATTGCGATGGGATTTTTTTCTTAAGATTCTTCATGATATAAGCTTTCAAAGAAATGCCAGCGGATTTTGAGTCGCTCCTACCGTTTCCGAGCTGCAAGGGGTGAAAGGGGCCAAAATTGCATTTTTTTTTGAAATATTAAAAATCTTTATTTTTCGTCAAAAATTTGATGGGACTTTTTTCTTCTGATTCCTCTTGATTTAATGTAAGCTTTGGCATTTTGTCAATGGATTTGGTGCAGCTCTTACCATTTCCAATCTAAAAGGGGTCAAAGGCGCTGAAATTTTCAAAATATGTAAAATCCTTTATTTTTTTGTTGGATTTTAATGGGATCAATTCTTTGAATTCCTCTTATCATATTGTTAAAGTATTATGTTGACCGTTGACCAATTTGATATACCTCTTACCATTTCCGATCTATATAAGGAATCATTAACGCTAATTTTTATATTTGCATTAGTTTATGTGCAGCTATAATTACTGGGTCTAGTTCTTTATTGTGTCCATTTAATTACTGTATCAAGCTCTTTACTGTGTCCTCATTCATTTTGAATTACACTCGTTCAAGTTTCTGTGTTCGACATGCTGCAGTCGTATCATGCTGCGCTCTGCGTAGCCCTTTATTTTTATTGTTGTACAGCATATGGAATTTTTCGTCACAATTTTTCTGAAACTGTAAGAAGGATTCAATTGTTGTTATGCACAGAGCTTCCTTATGGTTCAATCTATCGTGTATTCGGATTTCAAGGTTACACCATAAGCACTTCCAGTTTGCCAAGACGTCATTGTTTTTCATTGTTGTACAATATATGGAATTTTTCGTCACAATTTTTTCTGAAACTGTAAGTGGGATTCAATTGTTGTTTTGCACAGAGCTTCCTTATGGTCCAATCTATGGTGTATTCCGATTTCAAGGTTAAGTCATAAGCACTTTCTGTTTGTCAAGACATCATTGATTGTTTTTCATTGTTGTACAATATATGGAATTTTTCGTCACAATTTTTTCTGAAACTAAAGTGGGATTCAATTGTTGTTTTACACAGAGCTTCCTTTTGATCCAATCTATCATGTATTCCGATTTCAAGGTAAAGTCATAAGCACTTCCTGTTTGCCAAGACATCATTGTTTTTCTTTGTTGTATAATATATGGAATTTTTTGTCACAATTTTTTCTGAAACTGTAAGTGGGGTTCAATTGTTGTTTTGCACAGAGCTTCCTTATGGTCCAATCTATTGTGTATTCAGATTTCAAGGTTACACAGTAAGCACTTCTTGTTTGCCAAGACGTCATTGTTTTTCATTGTTGTACAATATATGGAATTTTTCGTCAAAATTTTTTCTGAAACTGTAAGTTGGATTCATTTGATTTGCACAGAGCTTCCTTATGGTCCAATCTATTGTGTATTTTGATTTCAAGGTTAAGTCATAAGCACTTCCTGTTTGCCAAGACGTCATTATTTTTCATTGTTGTACAATGTATGGAATTTTTCGTCAAAATTTTTTCTGAAACTGTAAGTTGGATTCAACTGTTGTTTTTTACAGAGCTTTCTTATGGTCCAATCTATGGTGTATTCTGATTTCAAGGTAATGCCATAAGCGCTTCATGTTTGCGGAGACGTCATTGTTTTTCATTGTTGTACATGAAATTTTTCGTCACAATTTCTTCTGAAACTGTAAGTGGGATTCAACTGTTGTTATACACAGAGCTTCCTTATGGTCCAATCTATCATGTATTTGGATTTCAAGGTTACATCATAAGCAGTTCCTGTTTGCCGATATGTCATTAGTTCTTCATTGTTGTACAAAATATGGCATTTTTCGTTACAATTTTTTTTTATGAAACTGTAAATGGGATTCAATTGTTGTTTTGCACAGAGCTTCCTTATGGTCAAATCTATCATGTATTCGGATTTCAAGGTTATGTGATAAGCATTTCTTGTTTTCAAAGACATCATTGTTTTTCATTGTTGTACAATATATGGAATTTTTCGTCACAATTTCTTTTGAAAATGTAAGGCAGATTCAATTGTTGTGCAGACAGTTATACATGTAGTTGAACATGTTGGTTACTAGGATTATATCATTGTGTTTATACTTGTATTGTGTCCACACTTGTACTGTGTCCACACCTGTATTGTGTCCCTATACAATTAAATTTGCACTTCCCACATTAATTCAGGGTTCAATGAGCGGGGGTATATTAGGCTGCCATTGGGCACCAGCTTTTGTTTTCGTCTTTTATTTCAAAACTTTAGAAGATGAAGATTAAGTGTAAATTGACAAAATGTTTGCCATGCTGTGGTAACTTCAGAACTGGTGATTTGGTTTCAAAATAGATATTGCGACTTAAAAACTGATGTTGAAAATTGTTCGTTGACCGCCATTTTCAAATAGCTGCCCAAAAGGCGGGAAAATTCAACATTGTCTGATTTCAATTAAATTTGGTTTCCAAATAGGTATTGATGTCGCAACTTCAAAACCGATGTTAAAAATTATTCATTTACCGCCATTTTCAAAATGGCCACCAAAAAAGGCAGGAAAATTCAACATTTTCCGATTTCAATGAAATTTGGTATCCAAGTGGATATTGATATTGCTACTTCAAAACCGATGTTGAAAATTGTTTGTTGACGGGCATTTTCAAAATGGCTGCCGAAAAAGGTGGGAAAAATTCAACATTGTCTGGTTTCTTTCCAAATAGATATTGATGTTGTGACTTCCAAAACTGATATTGAAAATTGTTCGTTGACTGCCATTTACAAAATGATGTCTTGACTTCAAAACTGGTGTCGAAAGTGGTCCTTAGCAAGAAGGATTTTTGTCAAAAAAGCCTGGCCAACAAAGAAATACAGTAGAACATGATCAGACTTTAAATACAGTTCAAGATATTGGTGGTGTTCGAGCTACCAAAGTTGAAGAGACTGAGGTTCAACTGTATAACTTACAATGTTAGCTTCATTGTGGCAACTGAAAGCCAGGTGAGCGATACAGGCTCCTGGGAGCCTCTTGTTACTTTTATTTCAAAAACTATTTGAGATAGAGGTTAAGTTTGAATTGTAAAAGTATTAAGCTTATCAAGGACTGCAATTTCTATATGTACAGTCAGTGTGCATCTCATCCAAGATGGCTGCCAGCTGAGAACATAGTTTAACATAGGAAATACATTCAAGGATCTTCTTCTCTGAAACTACTGAACCAATGGGAACCAAGCTTGGTCACAATAGTCTTTGTGTTATCCCCTTTCAAGATTATGATTTTTATGATTGTACCTCATCCAAGATGACTGCCAGCTGGGAACATAGTTTAACATAGGAATGCTATAGGAAATGCATTTAAAGATCTTCTCCTCTGAAACTATATACCAAGACGATTGGAACCAAAATTAATCACAATAGTCCTTTGATGGTCGGTCCCCTTCAAAGTTTGTGATTTTTATGTTCATACCTCTTTCAAGGTGGCCACCAGGGACCCAATGTGAAATGCATTGAAAGGTCTTCTCCTTTGAAACTACCGAGCAAATTACATTAATCCTTAATTCCACCTTTTGAAGTTTAATACTCAGTTATCTGACATTTAGTGTAATAAATATTAGTCATTAAAAAGTTTTAATTCTACTTTTTCATGTGAAAAACCAAACAATGAAAATTCAAAACTTTAATTGTATATTTTTCTCTACCAAAAATCCATATTTAGTCATTAAAAAGAATGTAACAATTTTACTTTTTCACAGGAAAAGCAAACATTGAAAATAAAAATTGTATGTTTTTCTATACTTAAAATTCAAAAACCCAAAAATATACTGGTTATATAATTGTATAGGTATTGGGTTCACACTACTCAGTGAATGAAGATAGCACTCCGCTGGGGTACTGCAGACAGCCCTGGTTGCACTACGTTGGTATATATACAAATATAGCCTGACCGGTTTGGGTCCTACTGTGGACCTTCGTCAGAGGCAATTCTATATTATTCACACTTCTAAGTGCTAAAACCTGTTAGGGGAGGGTGCATTTTTTACAGTGATAATTTGCTTTTAATATTTTCCATGCAAAAAATGCACAATTATGTGCATATTTCAGTTTTTTGTTTGCTTCACATTATGGTGTTCTTGTTCATTTTTAGCTCATGCAAGATCCACCAACATAACAATTTTGAAGAAAATCTAAATACTAATATAGGAGTTATTTCCCTTTATTGGTCAAATATTTCTTGACTTTATATATTTTCTTATTTTTCAAAAATAGTTTGAGAAAAAGTTTAAGTTTTAATTGCAAAACTCTTCAGCATATCAAGATCTCCTCAAACAAAAATTTTGAATAAAATCTAAATACCCATAGTCAGTAATTGCCTTTTATTGGTCAAATTTTTCATGATTTTATATATATATATATATATCAAAAACAGTATGAGAAAGAGGTTAAGTTTATATTGCAAAAATGTTTAGCACATCAAGATCTACCCACATGGCAATTTTAAAGAAAATCTAAATACCTATATACAAAAATATAGGAGTTATTGCCTGTTATTGGTCTAATTTTCTGCAATTCAATCAATCAATCAATCAATATATTTCAAAAATAGTTTGAGATAGAAGTTAAGTTTAAATTGCAGAAAATGCCAGAAATGTTCAGCGCATCAAGATCTACCCTAACAGCAATTTTGAAGAAATCCAAATACCCATATAGGAGTTGTCCAATTTCTTTGTGATTTTAAATATTTTTTCTTATATTTGAAAAAAAAAGAAAAACCGATTTGAGATAGAGGTTAAGTGTAAATAAAAAAAAAATCAGTATGTCAAGGACTACATTTTATTGAACATGGTCAAGTTGTCCAACCTCATCCAAGATAGCTACCAGCATTGAACACCCTTTGGAAAAACATATTACAGGAGCGTCTTCAATGAAACTGCAAGGTCAATTGAAACCAAACTTGGTCACAATAGTCCTTAGTTGGCTCTCTTTGAAACATGTGTCTGGCAAGTCTGCAATATCCAAGATACCATTGGGGATACCATAGTTTAACATTGAACCCTATAGGAGAGCATTCAAAGATCCTCTACTCTGAACAACAATGCCAATTGTATCCAAACTTGGTCACAATAGTCCTTGGGTGGTCTTCTTTAAAAGTATGTCTGGCAAGTCTGCACTTCTTCCAAGATGGCTGCCAGAGGGGAACATAGTTTAATTAACATTGGATGCTTTGGAAAAACCCATTCAAAGATCTTCTTCTCTGAAACTACTAGACCAATTGGAACCAAACTTGGTCACAATAGTTCATACTTGGCCCCTTTTTGAAAAATGAGTGTAGCAAGTAGGTATTACATCCAAGATGGCTACTAGTGAGGAACATAGTTTAACATTGAACCCCAAAAGAAAGCATTCAAAGATGTCATGTTAAAATTGCAAAAATTTCAGTATGTCATTAGGACATCATTTTATTAAACATGGTCAAGTTGTCCAGCCTCATTCAAGATGGCTGCCAGCAGGGAACTTACTGATCTCCTCTGAAACTACTGGGACAATTGAAACTAAATTTGGTCACAATAGTCCTTAGTTGGCCGTCTTCAAAAAAGTGCAAGTAAATCTTCACTCCATCCAAAGTGGTTGCCACCAGGAAGTATATAGTTCAACTTTGAAGCAAATAATATTCAAGTTGAAAATGAGACTCTTTATTATTGAAGTTGTTTGGACTTTCAGTGTCATCCGACAGGCCTAGATGAGAAGAACAGGCTCTGGAGAGCCTCTTGTTATATTTGTTTTATCTTTGTCATGTTGTCTCCATTTGTGTTTCATAGTTTTTTTATTATTTTTGATTGTAGATTTTTCCTTTTTCCACTTGTTAGCTTTGATATTCATTTACAAAATAAAACACTAAATTAGTTTACCTCGTACTGTTTGAAATTGTATGTTTCCAAAGTTATGGTTTTTGTCGAGCCTTTGATGATAGTCGAAAAAAGCGAGACATAGGTATGGTGATTCCGGCGGCTGTGTCCACAATTGTTGAAGTTTTTATAATATTGAGTCATTATTTTTAATCGGATTTCGATGGGGATTTTTTTCTTTGGATCCATTTTGATATTTGCTGTCAGTAGTATGTCAACAATTTTGCTCAAATCCTACAGGTTTGGAGCTTTCAGGGATGATAAGGGCTAATTTTAATGTTCCTTAGTTTGTGTCCAGCTAATTACTGCATTAAGCTCCTCATTGTGTCCATCTAGTAACTGTGTCAAACTCTCAACTGTGTCCTTATTCACTTTTAAATTACACTTATTCAAACTTCAGTGGTCGACATGCTGCGATCGTATCATGCTGCGCTTGGCATAGCCCTTTATTTTCTTAGGTCTGTTTAACATCAATAACCTGTGCTAGCCTATTGATATTTGGTATGCAGTTGCATTAGCATCAGTACAGCTTAGTTTCAGTGGCTTTTTATGTCTATGTCCCTGCAGTCATGCTCCACTGACTTCGAAATTTTGAATTGTTTTTATACGACCGCAAAAATCTTTGCGGTCGTATAATGGTATATGGTGCTGTCGTTGTCGTCGATAACTTTAGTGCCTGTTGGTCAATCCTTATGAAATTTTATCACATTGTTCCTTGGCACAAAAGGAAGTCTTGGATAAGTTTTGGTCATTGTGGCAAAACCCGTTTTTATACGACCGCAAAAAATTTGAGGTCGTATAGTGGTATGGTGCTGTCGTCGTCCGTCGTCGTCGTTGTCGTCGTCGTTGTCGTTGTCGTTGTCGTTGTCGTCGTCTGTAGACACTTTTNTCCTGAAACATTGAACAAATATAGGGCTTTATGAAAATGATAAAGCTTTTTTCCATATCGGTTTGATTCTCATGATAATCAGTTAACTCAAAAGCTATATTTTTGGAAATAGTCAGAATTTCATAATTATTTGCTGTGTTTTGCACATTTTTGTGCTTTGAAAAATATGGGCACATCTGAATAACAACTTCATATTTAGTCAAAATGTGTAAAATGGTGAAATACATCATTTCTGAAAGTTTGAAGTTGTTGATTGCATGTGCCCCATGTTCACTTAAAGAANAAAGGGGCCAAAAAGTGCAAAATTGGGTGTTTTCACATATTTGGCTCTAGAATATTTATTATTTATTGGATTTTGATGGGGTTTCTTTCAGTGTGTTCCTTATTAGATTTCTTTTCAGTAGTATGCCTACAGATTTTAAGTGGCGTGTACCATTCACGAGATAGACGGGGCCCTAAAGGGGCAATTTTCAAAAATTTCATTTTTTCACTTTTAGTCCAATTTTGATGCAGTTTTTTTAATGGATTCTTTTTGAAAATAAATATACAGCCACACTATCAAATTTTTGACAACTTGTTTGTTTTCCGAGCTATAAGGGGCCGAATTGGTACAAACTTGCAAATTTGCAGGTTACCTAAAATTTTTATTTTTCATCGGATTTCAATGGGATTTTTTTCTTTGGATTCCTCTTGATTTAAGCTTTCAGTAGTATGCCAACCAATTTGGCGTAGCTCTTTCTGTTTTTGAGCTACAAGGAGTCAAAGGGGTCAAAATTGCAGTTTTCGAAATAAGTGAAATCTTTTATTTTTCATCAGATTTCATTTCATTTTTTTGTGTGTTTTTGGAATCCTCTTGTTGTAAGTTTTTCGTAGTATGTCAGAAGATAGCTCTTACCGTTTCTTAGCTATAAGGGGTCAAAGTGGCAGGGATTGCAATTTTCAAAATATGTAAAATCTTTTATTTTTTTATTGGATTTTAATGGGGTTCCTTTCTCCATAACCTCTTATGGTATAGTTAAGTAGTGTGTTGACCAATTTGACATATCTCTTATAATTTCTGATACATACACGGAATTATAAGGGCTAATATTTATTTTGCCTTAGTAATTGTGCAGCTAATAACTGTGTCCATCTAATTACTTTATCAAGTTCTTTACTGTGTCCTCATTCATTTTGAATTACACTTGTTCAAATTTCAGTGTTTGATATGCTGCGGTTGTATCATGCTGCGCTCGGCGTAGCCCTTTATTTAATTGAGATTTTGATAAAATGCGTATTGTTTGTTATTTTAAGTTTTCTTTTGACTTTTGATTTAGTTTGAATTTATTTTTCAATGCCGAACATGACAAATTACGTATAATAGTAGCAGCGACGTAATTCCATATTGAACTTAATTAATGTTTTTGTTAAATATTGACTTTTACTTCTATGTTTTTTTTATTATTTGTTTTAAGAGAGGTATTAATAATTTTTTTTTCAATTTATACTATAAACTAAATTTTTTTTTTTTTTTTTTTGCCAAAAAATTGAAAATGGAATATATACTACATTTTGTATATAGAACATGCTTTCGATAACCCTTCTTTATAAATCTTAATTTCAAACTTAACTGGTACATTTAGGACACACACAATTTTTTTAAATAAAAGAAGTAGTGATCACGACTTGGTATGTCGAGATCACCACTATATATAATTGAGATCACGACTTGATAAGCGCTCGACTTAGTATGTCGAGATCACGACTTAATACAAGTTGTTATCTCAACATGCCAGGGCGTCATCTCTACGTACTAAGTCTTCCTCTCGGCTGGCATAATCGTGATCTCGACATACTTAGTCGTCGTGATCTTGAAATACTAAGTCGTGATCTCGACATAAGTAAGTCATGCTCTTGACATGATAATTGGAAAAGTCGGTTAAGAATAAAATGTTTATTTTTCAAACTATTTTAACAAAATCTTTCATTTTATCGGTAATATTGTTCACTCAAAGACTATCTGACAAAATTATTGTATGCATGTTTGATAAATAAGAGTTTGAATCATCCGTTTCCCCGTAAAAACTAAAAGGCGATAAATTTTTGAGTGACGTATACTTTGACGCGCGCTACTCATAAAATATCGAAAGTTTTAACCCTGGTTTTTAAAGCCATCATATTAGCATTCTTAATCAAAGGACACTAAAATTAGCATTTTTCTCCTAACCGACTTTTCTTATTATCCATAACTGGCTGTCCTCGGAGTTATCTGCGCGGCTACCCAAGTAAATTAACTGACTTTTCTCTCTGTTATTTGCATGAAACCATAGGGCGCAATCATCTTAACCTTAGCTTCATTTATTAATAGTGGTGTAAGGATACACCGATATAACAATATATTGCAGTATTTTTCAACAAACTAGTTACCCTGGTACGGAATCCGGCGTATCGATACCTATCGTTTTATGACTTCTGCTAAAATTTCAGAATCAGTACTACCTAAATGCTTGAAATTTTCTGATTTTGGTATGGAAGAGTCAGATAAAGAATAAACAAATGTATTTCGCTAAACGGAAATGAACACTCTTGTCTCACTAAACAATATTTTTAATTACTATTTGATCATATAAAATAGTTAAAAAAGAAGATTTAAAAATGTAATCAAATTCAGAAATCAGAAGAGAATATGTATCGATACGTATCATGATATGCTTTTCTTGTATCGATATATCATAATACAACATTTATTGATGATACCCATCTTTATGTATTGTTACGCTTACTAATTTCACTAAAGTTTCTATTTCATTTCAGAGAAATTCAGGGAGTATGATTCATGATTGAATATATGATTCGCAAACGGGAGATTTTTTTGTTTTGTTTTTTGTTTTTGCAAGTGTAAATTCTTAAAACCTTACCCATTTGAGTATACATTGTAACTTTATTACAAAAAATAATACCAAATGTTTTTTTTTTTTTTAAATCGGTCGGGAAAACATTTTTTTTTATTAAAAATTGATGGGTGTATTGCAAATATAGTACTATCATCAGACTCAAATTGCACTAGCAACGGATCAATTGTTAACATGTTCCAGCATTTTTACTTTCAACGTTTATCCCCTTGGGTAATAACAGGGACTCCACAGCTCTCTAAGAGCCCGGAATGAGTGGAGCCCGGAGCCCTGTGAGTGGAGCCAATAGACATATTCTTGGATCCCGGAACTCTAGGCTGAAAGCCCGGAACGCCAGTCTTAGAGCCCGGAACCATAGTCTTGGAGCCCGAAGCTTCTGTTTTGGAGCTCGGAGTCCAATGTTTGAGCCTGGACCCAAGGGCGCTCGTTATTCACCAAATCTTCATCATTCGAAGTGCAACTTATGTACTAGAAAGTACTTTTGCTCTCGTACTGAACTATAAATTCAAAGTAATATATACGAATATTTGGAGAAATCAAATGTAAACATTAAACAGGGAAAAATTATCAAATAGTTCAGTTCAGCAACTACAAAAAATACGAACAAATACCAGTTTTAGTGATTTTTTATCCCTTTCAATTACCGTAGTTCAATCTACAGAACCTGCAAGAACTCCTGACGTTTTAGCGATTGTCAACGTCACTGACGCGATTTTATATGTACCTCCATAAAAACAATCTTGGCACTCAAGCGTTATTTGCGGAAAATTCCCATGGCACTGAAAGGGTTAAGCACCCATGAAATAATGATATTTATGAAAAACACAAAAACTGATGTCCACAAATAAAAGTACTTCTACAATAATTAAGGCACATTGTTGAAGTGGGTTTGTTTTAATTACATAGAATGAAAAAGATAACAGGAAATCTATGTTTTCTAAAAGAAAGGAAGCAAGAGGGGTTGTCCTATTTACAAATGCTACTAAAGCAAACATTTCAGAAAATTATTGCATAAAGTGACAAATTCATTTGTAGAAAGGATGTGTATGACAATAGAAAAAAATCTGTTATAATTGAAGAATGAAGATGATTTTTTTTGTCTCTTGCCAGCACTTATAATATTCATTGCTTTGCTCATAATTTTTTCATTTTATCCAGTTTATGGATTCTTTTAACCAGTTTGTGTATTTATATTTGGCAACACAAAGTGGGAGGTATTATGTAATACCCTCAGTTGAGTGTGTGTTGGTCTATCCCTTAAAGGTTTCCAACAAACAAATTTTAAACAAAATCAGATGCTATCTTTATACTTGGTTTTATTTTGTTGGTCACAAAACTTAGGCCAATTTCCATTTTAGGTTGAGATCAAAAGCAGGTCTGCAGTTCTGAGGCAAGGAACTTTAAATTTTTACACGAATCATGGTGGGGGTTATTTATGGCACCATAGCATTTTTGGTAAGCCATACAGTGTCATAATGAATTAGATTTGTCCCATGATTATGCTAACAATTAGTAACTAAGTAAATAAATATGTATTTATGTAGACTTTCAAATTTTTGTAATATTGTACACAGTTGATGTACATTTGATGTACATTTTATCAGCTATGTTACCTTGTTAATACTAAGTAAATGTATTTTTGAAGACTTTCAGATTTATATTATACTGTGGAGTCGTCCAGACCTGGTGTACATTTTACTGATGGTCGAGGAGAAATTCCACCTGGTAGAGGAGGAAAGAAGGGAGATGTTTATCAGATGGTATGGATCTACAATTTTTTTACAGTATATAAATAAAAAAAAAGGACTTTTTCACTTTTTCACTTTTACACTTTTACACTTAACGTGGTAAATCTGGGATTTTGTATGTGCCTGCGACGAAAAGTCAGGGGACATATTGTTTTACCCTTGTCAGTCCTTTCATCACTGTTTGTTGGTCCATACCAATAAAACACAACTCTTGATGTTTTTATACGTCTACAAAAAATTTGAGGTCGTATAATGGTATGGCGCTGTGGTCCTTGTCGTCGTTGTCGTCATCGTCCAAGTCGTCATCTGTAGACACTTTTGTTTTTGGTAAATAACTTAAGTTTTAGTTGATCAATCCTTATGGAATTTTAACACAATCTTCCTTGGCACAAAAGGAGGACTATGTATGGTTTTGGATATTGTGGCCAATCCCGTTTTTAAAAAAGGGGCCAAAAAGATCAAAATTGGGATGTTCTAACAGAATTGGCTGTAGAATTTTTATTATTTATCAGATTTTGATGGTGTTGCTCTCAGTGTGCTCCTGAGGAAATTTCCAATTGGTAATATGTCAACGGATTTCACGTCGCATGTACTGTTCATGAGATAAATGGGCCCAAAAGGGGCAAATCACAAATATGTTATTTTTTGCATCCGTCGTCCGTTGTCCGTCCGTCGTCTGTCGGTCCGTAAACTTTTCATTCAAAGATCTTCTCCTCTGAAACCACTGGGCCAATTGAAACCAAACTTAGCCACAATAGTCCTTTGGTGGTCCCCTTTAAAAATTGTGTCGCTCAGGTCTGTACGTCATCCAAGATGGCCGCCAGATGGGACCAAAATTTAACATTATACCCTATGGAAAAAACGTTTCAAAATTTTTTTTCTCTGAAACTACTGGGCCAATTGGAACCAAACTTGGCCACAATAGTCTTTGGCTGGTCCCTTACAAAAAAGGTGTTTTTTAGGTCCGCCTGATTTCCAAGATGGCCGCCAGCAGGAAACATAGTTTTAACATTGGACCCTATGGGAAAACACTTTCAAAGATCTTCTTCTCTGAAACTACTGAGCCAATTGGAACCAAACTTGGCCATAATAGTCCTTGGGTGGTCCCTTACAAAAAAGGTGTTTTTTAGGTCCGCCTGATTTCCAAGATTGCGCCCAGCGGGAAACATAGTTTTATCATTGGACCCTATGAGAAAACATTTTCTAAGATCTTCTTCTCTGAAACTACTGAGCCACTTGGTACCAAACTTGGCCACAATAGTTTTTGGGTGGTCCCTTACAAAAAAGGTGTTTTTTCAGGATTGCACTACATTCAACATGGCCACCAGTGGGGGACATAGTTTTAACATTTGACCCTATGGGAAAACACATTCAAAGATCTTCTCCTCTGAATGTACTGAGCCAACTACTGGGCAAATTGGAACCAAACTTGGCCACAATAGTCCTTGGATGATCCCTTACAAAAAAAGTGTTTTTTAAGGTCTGTGCGAATTCCAAGATGGCCGCCAGCGGGAAACATAGTTTTAACATTGGAGCCTTTGGGAAAACACTTTCAAAGATCTTCTTCTCTAAAACTACTGAGCCAATTGGAACCAAACTCGGTCACAATAGTCCTTGGGTGGTTCCTTACAAAAAGGGTGTTTTTTAGGTCCACGCAATTTCCAAGATGGCTGCCAGCGGGGAACATAGTTTTAACATTGGACCCTATGGGAAAACATTTTCAAAGATCTTCTTCTCTGAAACTACTGAGCCAATTGGTACCAAACTTGGCCACAATAGTCTTTGGGTTGTCCCTTACAAAAAAGGTGTTTTTCAGGATTGCGCTACAATCATCAACATGACCGTCAGAGGGGGACACAGTTTTAACATTGAACCCTATAGGAAAACACATTCAAAGATCTTCTTTTCTGAAACTACTGGGCCATTGAAACCAAACATGGCCACAATAGTAGTTAGGTGGTCCTTTGCAAGAGAGGTGTTTTTCAGGTCAGTGCTATATTCAAGATGGCTGCCAGCGGGAAACATAGTTTTAACATTGGACCCTATGGGAAAACATTTTTAAAGATCTTCTTCTCTGAAACTACTGAGCCAATTGATACCAAACTTGGCCACAATAGTCTTTGGGTGGTTCCTTACAAAAAGGTGTTTTTCAGGATTGCGCTACATTCAACATGGCTGCCAGCGGGGGATATAGTTTAACATAGGACCCTATGGGAAAACACATTCAAAGATCTTCTCTTCTGAAACTACTGGGCCAATTGGAACCAAACTTGGCCACAATAGTCCTTAGGTGGTCCTTTGCAAAAAATATGTTTTTCAGTTCAGCACGATATTCAAGATGGCCGCCAGGGGGAAACATAGTTTTAACATTGGACCCTATTGGAAAACACTTTCAAAGATCTTCTTCTCTGAAACTATTGAGCCAATTGGAATCATACTTGGCCACAATAGTCCTTAGGTGGTCCCTTGCAAAAAAGGTGTTTTTCAGGATGGCACTATATCCAACATAGCCGCCAGTGGGGAACATAGTTTTAACATTGGACCCTATGGGAAAACACATTCAAAGATCTTCTCCTCTGAATGTACTGAGCCAATTGGTACCAAACTTGGCCGCAATAGTCATTGAGTGGTCCCTTGCAAAAAGGTGTTTTTCAGGTCAGCGCGATATCCAACATGGCAGCCAGCGGGGAACGTAGTGTGTCCCATGGGGTCCAATGTTAAGTTAACAGAGGTCTTCTCCCCTTTAACTAATTAGGGATATTGGATTTATAGTTTAATTATATATAACGGCTCTTTAACATAAAATGTCTATGTTAATCAAGGACCAGGTGAGTGATACAGGCTCTTGAGAGCCTCTTGTTTATTTCTAGTCCGATTTTGATGCAATTTTTGTCTCGCCTGTGATGAATATTGCGAAGGCGAGACATAGCAACCATAGATTCCGTCAACAGCGTCGGTGTTGGCGTTGTCGTTAACATTTGGTTAACCCTAATGTTAAACTTTTTTTGTACTTGAATAACTTTCTGAAATCTTACTCAATGTCAATGAAATTTTGAGACAATATTTAGTACAACCTCATTATTGAATCCCAAGTTTTTTTTTAAAAAAAAAGAAAGATAATTCCAATTTTTCTGTATTTTGCCATTAGTTGGACTTTTTTCAATCAAATTTGTTTGTTTGCACCATATCTCAGCACCTACATGCCATAGACTGATGATTATTGGTAAATGGTTACATCTTTAGAAGTAACTAATATCCATACCAGAATTATGTTGACTTGACCTATATATTCCGCTTCAATGAATTTGACTAAATTTTCTATTTAGGTCTATATATCACCAATATTTAAACAAAATTGAGAATAAGGACTTTAATTTTGATTGTAGAATTGTTGCATATAGTCCATAGATGCACAATAAGCTTTCGATATTTTATTCCGGTTCCAACTTTGGTAAATTTCCTGAAAATGTCCAAGACTATTTTTGAAATTTTTGCATACAATCAAATATTTTAGCCATTTCTTCATACAACACATAATTCTGAAAACTAAGAATTAAAAAATATGGTTCCAATTTTGGTAAATTTTCTGAAATGCTCAAAAACAAGCAATTTTTGGGAATTCTTGTTGGCAACCATGTGTTTGATGAATTTTAGTCAAAAAACAGTATTTTCAATGGTAAGATTTCAAAAATTGTGTACGGGTATTCCAATTTTGGGGAATTTGCTGAAACTGTCAAAGACCAGTTGTTTCTTGGAATTCTACCTAGCAACCACACCCTAATAAAGGCCAATAATGACAAGGAAGTGAGCAGGCAAGACACTAGGTTCCGCGTAACCTTTACGAATTATTTTTCAATGTATTCCTTATGAAAAATTAAATGGTGGGTAAGTATTAGATTTTTTATAAATTGTTTCCTTTCTGAGCTATGAAGGGCCAAACAGGGCCAAAATTGCAAAAGTTCAGACTATATAAAATGCTATTTTTCATCGGAATTCAATGGGATTTTTTAGTTTATATTCCGCTTGTCTTAAGCTTTCAGCAGTATGGCAACATATTTTTTGTATCTCTTACCGTTTCTGAGCTATAAGGGGTCAAAAAGGTCAAAATTGCAATTTTCACAAATATGTAAAATCTGTATTTCTTGTCCGATTTTGATGGGATTTTTTTCTTTGGATTCCTCTTGTTGTAAGCTTTCAGCAGGATGTCAACAGATTTTGGGCATCTCTTACCGTTTCTTAGCTATAAGGGGTCGAAGAGGTCAAAATTGTAATTTTTACAAATATTTCTCATCGGATTTGGATGGGATTTTTTTCTTTGGATTCCTCTTGTTGTAAGCTCAGAGCTTTAAGGGGTCAATGGGGCCAAAATGGCAATTTTCCGAAATATGCAAATCTTTACTTCTCATTGGATTTCGATGGGTTTTTTTTTCTTTGGATTCCTGTTGATGTAAGCTGTCATTTGTATGTCAACAGATTTAGCAGATATCTTACAGATTTCTGAGCTTTAAGGGATCAAAAGTGTGTCAAGCTCATTACTGTGTCCGCATTTATTTTATATTACACTTGTTTAAATTTCAGTGGTCGACATGCTGCGGTCGTATTATACTGCGCTCCGCATAGCCCTTTATTGGGAACCATATTTCAACAGCCTCAAAAGAATCAAACTCACAATATTCACCATTATATTCAGATGTACACACTAAATAGCCGCCATTGTCATGGAAACTGAAAATTAAATAGCGCCTCAGATTGGATGAAACTTTACAGGAAGGTTGCCTTATATCGATAGAAATGATTTTGGGACTCTTTTCAAAATGGCCACCATTGCCATGTAAATAGAAAAAGGCAGGGAAATTAAAAGTTCCTAAGATTTAATGAAAGTTTACAGGAAATTTACTTGGCTCCCATAGAAATGATTTTTTGGGGTTCAGAATTTTCAAAATGGCCATGCAGACTGAAAAAAGGAAGGAAAATTTAAAGTGCCTCATATTAATAAAGTTTTACATGGAATTTGCCCTGCACCAATACAGATGATTTTTGGCTCAAAATTTTTAAATGGTCATCATTGTTATTGAACCTCAATATATGTTGAGCAGGGGGCACCATTTGAGATCATTACCAAAAAATCGATTTAACTGTGTGTCTAGACATGTTTTGGTGGGTTGATCTATTGTCAGGATTGTGAGCTAAATGCAAGATTTGTAATAATTTGATTCATGCATTTTTAGGGGTGAAGGAGGTGGTTGGCAATTTTCCAAAACAAGTTGTAAATTTCTTCAACTGTGAAAATTGTTGAATTTCTTGTTACCGTTAATATAAATCTTTACATAAGTTATGGTACTAATTTTGTGTTAGAAAACAAAGAATAAAATAGATTTTGAAAAGACAAAATAATATACTAATACAGAGAATCACTTTTGATTTATGTTTGTTATATTGCAGGGTCTAATTTTGTTATCTGTAGCTCAGGGTATGACTGCCGACTCCAGTAAACCAGAAATACCACAAACATTGCCTGCTGTCTTCCAGGACTTTTTAACTAAGTAAATATTTAAGAACTTCTATTTGTCTATTTTTGAAGTCAATTGTCAACAATTTTGCAGCACGAATTCAAAACTGCATGAACTAAAATCCTGTCAATTTAACGCGAAATAAAGACGGCATGAAAATTTCCCGGTTGACTGTAATTTGTATAATTTCTTTTACAAGGAGAAGTAAATAAAAACAGAATTTTTTTTACAGATGTTTGATGAAAGATGAAAGACATCGATGGTCAGTCCATCAGTTATTAGAACACAGTTTTATAAAGGAAGAATTGCCACATACCATTCACTATCTACCACACAAACCTACAGTAATAGAAGATGGTGATAAAAGTAAGTTCAACAAAGACATAGATGG
>MJUU01000749.1:87047-99210 GCA_002080025.1 Modiolus philippinarum
ATAAAAGTAAGTTCAACAAAGACATAGATGGTCAGTCCATCAGTTATTAGAACATAGTTTTATAAAGGAAGAATTACCACATGCCATTCACTATCTACCACACAAACCTACAGTAATAGAAGATGCTGATAAAATTAAGTTCAATAAAAACATGTTTTATTATTTAATTTAACAAACACCACCAGGCTAGGCAAAAATGAAAGGTTGTGGAAACTGAATAAAACATTATTTGGCAGTACATCTTCAAGTTGGTTATGGTTTAAGCAGTGCTTATTGTAGTTGTATTATATATATGTCATGTTCTATCAATGTACTACATTTTAATTTATTGTTAATTTGAAAAATTTTAAGCTCATCAAGCTAAAGGCAGTGTGAGCTTCTGTCATCACTTCGTGCCCATCATCCATAGATCATAAACCTTTTATTCAAAGATCTTCTCCTCCGAAACTACTGACCAAATTGAGAGCAAACTTGGTCAAACAAGTCTTTTAGTGGTCTGCCTTGAAAAGTGTACTGTGGAAGTTCTTTTATTCGTGGACATCAATTTTTGTGGCTTTCAAAAAATCACTATTTCGAGGGAACTTAAATTGGTGGTTTCAAATTCTGTGCATTAAAACTCTAGGGAAAAATGCATTTCGTTGGGAACCTAATTTCGTGGTTATAGCAAACCACGAAATCCATGAAAATTGGAACCCAACGAACAATAGTACTTTCACAGTATCTATCAAGTCACCATCACATCCAAAATGGCCACCAGCAGGGAGCATAGTCTAACATTAGCCCCTATGGGAAAGCATTTAGATATCTTCTCTGATGCTACTAAATGAAATAAAAAGGACAACAGGAAACACCTACAATGGCTGAAAATTATAATTACATGGCACAATCTGCTAGGGAACTACACAGGAAAAACACAAATAAGACAAAAGACAAACATAAACAACGATAGGAACTCGGGACAGCCAGACTTGGTACAGGCACCAGCAAAAGCCAGCAGTAGAGTTAAACCGGTTTATGGGTACCCAAACCTCCCCTTTATATGTGCTGTTTCCCTATAGTTTAGTAAACATATGAATAAAACCCATACTAAGCCTATTTTAACCAAACTTTGGATAAATAGTCTTTTTGTGGTCCCCTTTGAGAGATGTTCCCATCAACTCCAGATCATATCCAAGATAGATTAACATTGGACCATATGGGAAAAAATCAAAGATCTCCTCTTAAGCCATAATGCCAATTGGAACATATATAACTTAGTCACAATAGTCTTTGGGTTGTCCCTTTAAGAAAAGTTTGCCAAGTCCACACCTCGCCAAAGATTGTGCCTCTGGGAACTTAATACTGGATTTTCAAGATAGGAATTCTTGTGTAATCGAAGGCAGAAATGATAGCCTCAAATATCAGTAAGCAGGAATTACTTGATTCTTGACCTATTGAAATAAATATATGCCACCTAAAAACAAACTTTGAATGAAATTGAGGTGTAATTATAATGTTTCCTACATGACAATTCTTTTAACTAAATTTTAATTGATGAAAATCAATTAACATAAGTGCTACTAATAGATAACATAAAAATTACCCTTAGCCTTAACAGTATTAATTAATCAGTGTTTCTCTCTGTAGTTATTGATGTATTGAATTTTTATACGACCACAAAAAATTTGTTGTCGTATAATGATATGGTGGTGTCGTCGTCATCAGCGGAAGCATCATTGTCATCTGTAGCACTTTTGTTTTTGGTCAATAACTCAAGTTCCAGTTGATCAGTCCTTCTGAAATTTCAACACAATGTTCATTGGCACAAAAGGAAGGCTAGCATTGGTTTTAGGCTTAGTGGCCCATCCTGTTCCTAAAAAAGGGGCCAAAAAGGGCAAAATTTGGTGTTTTCACATATTTTACTGTAGAATGTTTATTATTTATCAGAATTTGATGGGGTTTCTTTCAGTGTACTCCTTAGAAAATTTCCAGTCTGTTGTATGCCAACTGATTTCATGTGGCATGTACTACTTATGAGATAAATGGGGCCCAGCAGTGAACATAGTTAAACACTAGACTGTATTGGAAATTATTCAAAGACCTTCATACCTCATCCAAAGGGCACTTTGTTCAACATTGGACCCTATGGGTAAAGATATTCAAAGATCTTGCCCTCTGTAATTACTTGGCCCATTGGAACCATTCTTGATGATCTTAAGTTGACAAATTGGAACTATACTTTGTGATAAAGGCCCTTAGTTGGGCCTCTTTTATAAATGAACATAGGACCTTAAGGGAAAACACATCCAAAGGTCTTCTCCTCTGAGATTGCTTAATTTATCATTGGACCCTAAGGAAAAACATACTGAAGGTCTTCTCCATTGAGAGTACTTGGCCAATTAGAACCAAACTTGGACACAAAGGTCCAGGGAGCAATACAGGCACTTGTTAGCCTCTAAATCTTTGATCTGAACTGCACAGTGATTTCTTTAAATAATGGTAATAAAGTAATTAAAAAATTACAGGACAGATGTGAGCTGACTCTGAAAATAATTAAAAAAGTCACTGTCAAGACATCAAGGGCAGATTGGCATGCTTTGGCACTATTTGTTTGTGTTCATACACATCATGTCATGAATGAAAATAGTATAAAATTGCATATTAATTATTCAATGAACAATATACAGCTTACTATCATTTTAGTCTTTAACACTTGTCGTTTGATACCATAAATTCACAAAAAAAGTTTAAAAACTTATTTCCTGTAAAAATATGATGTATGTACATGTATGTTATTATATTAAACTTTCATTTTTTGACATCATGTTTTTTAAATGGTGCCTAGATTTAACTCTATGCACCTGAAGGTTTTAAAACTGAATGAGATTTACAGGCTATATTGACTAAATGTATGATATTTTGTCAGAAACTGAAGATAAGAAAGAAGATTCAGAAGATGATGACTACCTGGCAGACATTCCTTATAAAACAGCTTTAGAGGCCAGTGGACAGTCTAGATTGACAAATGAGTTTGATGTACTCAGATCGTTAGGGAAAGGTGGATTTGGGGATGTTATTGAAGTAAGTCTGTATTAACAGATATATAAAGGGCTACATCCAAGTATACAACTGAGTTAAGATTTCAAATGCTGTTGATTTTAGGATCATCTAATATCACATATTTTGTATATACTATTGTACTAACATCCATGCAGAATTAATTCACTTTGACCTACATTTTCAGCTTCATCAGCAGATTTTCAAGTTTACGTCCGTAGTTATATCTCTGTTATTGTATATTGTATGGTCACTTAACCTTTCATATGCATGTACCTCTAATGGTAGGTCAACATCCAGGCAAACTATGTTCCTTTGACAATTTACCATAAGAAAAACTATGTAACCATTGAAAATCTATGTTAGAAATTTATTATTTATTACCATTGGGTCAGTACCCTTTTTTAGTGAAATGTTGGTCCTTAAAGGTATAAATCCAGCAAGTCGTCCAGTATTCAGCACTGATCTAAAAACCAGATACATATTTTGAATATTTTCAATACTACAAAAAAGAAAACTAACATGACTAACAAGCATATCACTCTTTCAAATTTCTACCCTTAACTTACTTTTGCATGATTTTTATCAAAGGTTATTTCTTTTATATATATAATAGCCTTCAAGCATATCTTTTGATTTGTGTTCTTCCAAGGTTATTTTGTGTATGTTAATACATTGCAGATAAATGTCTTTGTAGGTTAGAAACAAACTAGACAGAAGAAAGTATGCTATAAAGAGAATACCACTAAATCCTAAAAGTAAATATTTCAACAAGAAAATTACCAGAGAGGTCAAACTGTTGTCTCGACTTAATCATGAAAATGTTGTCAGGTTAGTAAATAGATTTTACATGTAGAACTTTGGATTACATACGTAAAAGCTATGATAATTAGTCCCCTAACAGCAAGCTGACAGAGACTAGTTTTAAGCTCTGTCTGTCAGTCTGTCACGTAATGTGTCTGACTGTTTTAACCCTTACTACGCTAGACGTGACATAAGTTTAGTCTCTTCCCATTTCTGTCAATGACAGCCCTCCATACATGGAATAGTCAACTTGCTAGGGTTCATTTTAACAGTTGGAAGTCTGTCTACAATATCAGACAAGCTTATAACAGCTTTGAAGGATTTTAATACCTTGTTTGCTGAAAAAAATAGGCACTCAAAATGTCATTTTTTGGTGGGTTAGGCAACCTATTTTCACATATAACACAAAACCTATGAACCCCGTTGAGACAATAATGTTGCACATATTCCAAATTAAGTGTGTTCTCTCATTTGTGACAGAATTACAGCTATCTGAAACATTCTTCTGGTACTGTGGCGATTCAAAGCTGAAAATGGTAAATTTTGACGAGATTTGGTTGGGTGACATTCATTACCTAGCCCCATGGCAGACCCTAACCTACCTAGGAACAAAAGTAGGAGGCCAGTGTGCAGAGATATGCTGAATCCTTTCAAAGACCACAACAGACTAGGCCTATCAATGTCATACTGTCCTCCAGGTCATTAAATAGAACGAAACATTACCAAATTTCGTGTTTTTTCCATGGGGTACCCATGTTTCGGCTTGTTTCGTTAGCTCCTTGAATTGTATTAAAAAGTTTCTTCAATAGTTTAACACTGATATTGAGTTAGACATTGTTATTTGAATCAAGATCAGTATAGATCCCTTCCTAATATATTACACCTAGAAATAATAAATAGTACTCTCAAGGGAGAAAATGTAAGCATATTAGATTAAGCGAGTTTTCATGAGCCCTTCACAAAGCAGATTTACATGTTACATTTTCATTTGACCATTTATTCATCCATCAGTCCATTCTACTGTACTTTCATCCATTTCTTTGTTACAAAGTAGAAGTCCATGCCCATGTATTTTTTAAAGTACAAAAGACAGATGGATGATATGCATCTTCCAAAGCTGTTGAAGTAGGTATAAAAGGTAGATACAGTTCATACATGAGTGACTGAAATTCAATGATTATGGAATCGTCTAGATTTAAGATGATATAACAGACAAATGATTAATATTTTATCATAAATGTACCTTGGACAAGTCATATGATTTCTGATAAAAATTGGGTGTTCTTGACCTACATTCCACAAGTGAGTCAAGTGACTCCAGTTTAAGTTTATGTTTCAATTCTAGATCTGAGACACTGAAACTCCTAGAGGGAAAATATGTTTTGTTATATAAATACTCCTTGAATAGTCACAATACCAGTGATCTTTTAAATGGATGCACTTTTGGGTGTAGTATCAAAAACAAATCAAAGGAAATCACAAAAACAAAAACAAAAAGATCAGATTAGATGTTGCTTCTGGCAAATATTATTTAACTGTAACAAAAATGATCTTGATATTAGGTGGAAAACAATGAAGTATCTGAAGTCTGAAAAGGCTACTTCTCAAGCAAACTTGCAGGATCTCTAAAATACATATTGTGAATGTGTCTTGCATTCTCTCATTTCTTCATTTTGCTCCCCCCATGTTTCCTTTCTATTATTTGTCTTTACTCTTATAGGTAATAGAAATCTAAGGGTATGCCTCCATTTTTTCTTCACCTACTCCTAAATAAATGGTCTCTTTTTCAACAAACCGTGTAGAAATTACTCAGTATAAACGACAGATGTATCATGTATTTTCATTTTACAGTCTTACATACTTTTATTTTCTTTTATAATACAGTTTACACCTATTAAAGACATTATGTGTATATAATTTTGACAGATACTACAATTCCTGGATAGAAACCAGTGAAGATCCAGCGGACAGTGATTCCTCCACGTCAACATCTACAACAACTGGTACCGATAAAACAACACCTACAAGTACCAGTAGTGTCATAAAGAACAGTCTAAATATATCTGATGACATAGAGAAATTAGCTCCACAACCTAGAGATGTCTCCGTAGACTGGAGTATGTCATATAATACAACAGGGCCACAGAAAATACAGGAATTATCAGATTCTGAAGATGAAGCTGATGTGTTTGGCAGATCTTTCTTGTATGTTTTTCTGATGTTTAAGGGCTTCTCCAGGAAAAAATGTACTGAGGGCAGGAACGCAAGTCCAGATTTAGAGCACCACCACCATAATTTGAATTTTATATTCTGTAAGAACCGATTCAATAAATCTGTCCCCACTGTCAGTTTGTGACGTGTATATCTTTTGTCAGCTTTGTGTTAAAGAAAACACAATATCATCAAATGTGGACGGAAACAGACTGAATATTGTTTACATTCATACACAATGTAGCATTTTGTCATCTTTTAACAAAGGAACTGCTAGTTATTGATATAGAAGAAACACCGAACCAGTCACACCTTCGCTACATTTGATTGGTCAAGAAGGTCAGGTAGGGACACATTTATTGAATCAACCCTATAAGCAATAGGTATAATTAAGTTCAACAGGACAAAAATAAATAACATGTGTTCCTGCCCCTCAATACATTTTTTTCTGGAAAAGCCTTAGGTATAATTAGCATGAGTAAAATGTTATTTTTGTGATTTTAATATCAACAACACAGAGTATTCATTAAAAATCTATTGTGATGATTATGTCAATCAATCAGTAGCCTTATTGACTGCTCCTGCTCATTCACATGTCCTTCAAAAATACTTACCAATGTGGATATCTAACTGAATTTTAAGTTCAGATTTGAAACATGCATGGTCTTTTTTTCCTTTTTTAGCTCACCTGGTTATGCCAGGGGTGAGCTTTTGCCATCACTTGGCGTCCATCCGTCGTAAACTTTTCTTCAAAAATCTCCTCTGAAACCACTGGGCCAATTTAATCCAAACTTGGCCTGGGTCATCAACAGGGTATGTAGTTTAAAAAATTTGTTCGGTTAGTCCGAGGACCGAACAACATGGCCGCTGTTACTATAAATAGAACATAGGGGTAAAATGCTGTTTTTGGCAAATAACTTCAAAACCGTTGCAGATATCAAAAATCTGACAGGAGAAGAATTGTTCAGAATGACGAGATCTATCTGCCCTGCAATTTTGAAGAAAATCGGAAAAACCGTCTCAGAGTTATAGCCCTTTTTCCGTAAAATTTTCAAAATTTATGCATTTTTTATTTTTTATTTCAAAAACTGTAACAGATAGAGGTGAAGTGTAAATTTGAAAAATGTTCAGCATATCAAGATCTACATAATCTGAAATTTTGAAGAAAATCCAACTGCCTGTGTTGTAGTTATTGACTTTTTTCACCAAAAAAGAAAAATTTTCAATGCCATATGGTTATGGGTTATTTCCCTTTAAATTCTGCTTTCAAATCTTTTCTCTCTTGAGTTTTAGAGAAATTCCCTGCTATCACCTATTAGAAATAATTATTTGCTACATAACCATGAGCAAAAAAGTGTTTTTGTACAGATTTTTACATTTTTTTGCAAATATGCTTTCATAAACTATACTTATTTCACAATTTAATAATAACTGTATAAAATTTTATATTGTTTTCTTTAGTTCTGTTTGCTTGCCCATAATGCAAGTATCTCTGCTAGTTAATATTGAAGTGGCATCTAAGCTTCAATGCATGTTTAACTTTGTAGCTGGCTGCATGGCTATGCCATGGAGATCTTCTTGCCGTCAGTGGTCTGTCGATTGAAAACTTTTCATTTAAACATCTTCTTCTCTGAAACCACTGGTCCAATTGGAACCAAACTTGGGCACAATGGTCCTTAGGTGGCCCCATTAAAAAAAAAATGTTTGGCAAGTCTGTATCATATCCAAGATGGCCGCCAGCAGGGAACACAGTTTAACATTGGACCCTATGGGAAAGCATTAAAAGATCTTCTCTGAAACTACTGCGCCAATTAGAACCAAACTTGGTTACAATAGTCCATCGGTGGTCCCCTTTGAAAATTTTGTCCGGCAAGTCTGCATGTCATCCAAGATGGCCGCCAGCGGGAACTTGGTCGAAAATTGGACAATATTGCAAAAAATTTTCTCCTCTGAAAATACTGGGCTAATTGGAACCAAACTTAGTCACAATGGTCCATAGGTGGCCCCTTTTAAAAAATGTGTTCAGCAAGTCCACATCATATATCCTAGATGGCTGCCAGGAGGGAACATGTTTTTAACATTGGACCCTATAGGGAAACATATTCAAAGATCTTCTCCTCTGAAAGTACATGGCCAATTGGAATCATACTTAGTCACAATGGTCCTTACTTGGTCCCCTTCATGAAATGTGTCTGGATGTCCGCTTAGCATCCAAGATGGCAGTCAGCGGGGAACATTATTTAACCTTGGACCCCATGGGAAATCATTTAAAGATCTCCTCTGAAAATACTATGCCAATTGGAACCAAAGTGAGGCACAATGATCCTTACATGGTCTTCTTCAAGAAAGGTGACAGTTGGTCTACGCCTCATCAAAAATAACTGCCAGTGGGGAACATAGTTTAATTTTGGATCATATAACATCAGCAAACTTAAAAATGAGACCCTTAAACATTAATAAACATCGGCAAACTTCAAAATGAGACCCTTAAACATTAATAAACAAATTTGAAAATGAGAACCTTAAACGTTGTGATTATTTTGACTTATTGTGTCAGCCATGACCCAGGTTAGCGATACAGGCTCTTGAGAGCCTCTTGTTTATTTTCATATGACCAACAAATTTCATCAACTTGTAATGATGTGGCACACTAGTTGATTGTCAATGTAAGCTGTGTTACATTGCCTTACTTTAGTGTAGGTGACTGATCCTAACATCCTAAACACACTTATCTCTCATATTTTTATTATTTATATTTTAGTGGTACTATGGATACGTCAGAGGATATTATGTTTGAACACAGCAGTTCTGATAAGTCAGATGATGATGAGGTATTATATTTATACAACATTTGTTTAGTATTTGTAAAATATTATAAACCATGAGAGATTTGAATATGCAAGATACTAAATTCTAATACAACATTTGTGCAGGGGAAATTTTTTTCAAACAGATGTACAAAATAGCAAAAATCTGTAGTTTACTTTTAATAGTCATAAAAGTAAATTTGGTAAAGTTCATCAGTGTGTACTCACAAAGTAACTATATTTTGAAGGAATTTATGTCAACTTGTTTAGTGAAAAGTAAAATGTACATGTCCATTAACTTAAGATAAGTCAATGTTTGTACTTGCAGTTTTAATTTAATGCAGTTAAACAGGTCTTATTTCTGCATTTGACATTAAAATATACAAAGTTATACCGCATATCAGATTATTTTTGGGTTGACTTTTGTTCCCAATATTGGTGTAGAACAGGCCAGAAAAATATTCGCTATGTTTATAATTCATGTTTTCATATTTCATCTCATTCATTTTAATTGGCTGTAAAATTTAAACATAGGCTGAAATTTTGGCATGATTGACATCCTCAAACGTAGCTAAAATTAAACACATGAAAAAATCCATATATATGGTAATAAACAAAAGCAGATTAGTTGCCAATTGGCATTTAGATGTAGAGAATAATGAATTTTGCACAATAGAAAAGGAATAATTAAATGTAATTATTTTTATGCTCTGCCACGAATCAGAAGTGGCATATAGATTTACCCTTGTCCATCTGTCCCGATGTTAAGTTTTGCCTTAAAGTCCATATTTTGGTAACGTTTTGTAATACTTTGATAATATTACATCAGTACACGCTCCTTGATTAGTATTGCCAGATTCACCAACAGTTAGGGATCCATGACCTACATTTTAGGCTTGAGTAACTTTTGTTAAATTTTGCATTGAAGTCCATTTCTCAACAACTACACATCATACCACAATGATGCTTCATCAAATCAATTGGCTTGATGAGTACTACCCAAATCATTGACAATTAAGGGGCTCTTACCTATATTTTATGCTTTATTTTAAATTTTGCATTTAGGTCCCATTTCTCATCAACTACACATCATACCACAATGATGTCTCATCAAAGCAATAACCTTGATGAGTACTACCCAAATCATTAATAATTAAGTTGCTTTGAGCTTTATTTTACCCTTGAGTGACTTTTGTTAAATTTTGCATTTATGTCCATTTCCTAACAACTAAACATGCCTATCACAATGGTGTTGCATTAAATTCACTTTATGAGTGCTACGCTTGAGTGACTTTCAGCATATTTTTTGTTTGAAGTCCATTTCTAAACAACAACACAACATATTATGATGTTTCATGAAATGACTCATCTTCGTGAGAACTACCCAATTTTTGGACAATTCGTTGACTTTGACATACATGTTAAGCTTGAATGACTTCGGTAAGTTTTTACAATAGGCCCAATTATTAACAACTAGGTGTGAAATCATATAAATCACCCTAGTGAGTACTACATAATTCATGCCTAATTTTATAACCTGGCCAATGTTTTATGCTTCAGCGACTTTAGTTGGGTAATTTTTGTTATTGCTCATAATTTCTAAATGAATATTTAATAATCATATGTTGTGATAAATTTGTTGGTAGGGCATCCATGTCTTATAGAAACATTCTCTAATTTACAGTTATGTTTTTGAAATTGTTCATTTAAGCAATCATTACTTCCTTCATTTATAGAATTAATCTACATAATATATGTATATATTTATATCTATTTATATTAACTTTACATGCACCTGTCAGATTACTAAAGGTTCTACTACATTATTGGCTGTATGTATTATGGTTTATGGGTTTCTACTCATCCTTGTCACCCTTTAACTTGCAAATATTAACAAAGGGCTTTTCCAGGAAAAATGGGCAGGAAAACAAGTCATAATTTAGGGTACCTCCAACATAATTTTACTTTGTTTTTCCAGGTATAAGCAATATATATAATTAAGTTCAACACCCCTCTTCAAGGTAAAAATAAATAACTTGCGTTCCTGCCTCTCTGTGCATTTTTTCTGGAAAATCCCTAAGTGGAAGTCAGAATAAGTTTGAAAATGATAATTGAAAAAATCAAAGTACTGAAGTACTGTTTAGTCGGATTTACGCGTTAATTTCGAAAAAAGATAATCGTAAAATTATTTACTGGGCAACAAAAGACTATATAGAAAATGTTGAAAGTATAGAAGATGAAGAACAGAAAAGGCGTTGTTGCATTTGGTTAATTTTAACATGTTTCTATATGAAGTTTGTCTCCTGTACATTTACTCGTTGACAATATCCATTATTTTTTCTTGAAGTGTGGAGTTCTTAAAAAGATCCCCATTGATTGAGATGTATGCTCTCTAGTTTTCTTCAGTTAAAATTTTCAAAATTTTGCATTTTGGCTTTCATATTTTCTTTAAAAAATCAAACTATTTTACCATCTATAGTTATAATGCCCACATATCCCCATTTTATTTGCCAAGTTATCTTACAACCAACTCAATGACTGTCCTGTGGTCGTGGTCGTGTGTTCTTCGAATTGTCTTTTGGTCTCTCTTTCGGACAATGGATGACAGTGTTTATTAGAGTACTTTGTCCAATGTCTTATGTCTGATCCCGCATCCATTGATGTCGACAAACATGGACGTAGCTTTGTTCGATGCCCATCAAGTGAATTCTGCTCAAGTGGATGCAACTAGTGCTAGGGTACGTCCCCAATGTACTATCAGGTATTAGTGTTTGCTCATTGTTGAAAGCCTCATATATTTTTGCGTCAAGCAAATGGGTATGACAAACGCATATCTCTTGGTAGTGACTTAGTTAGTACGCTAGTTTATTGCAAGGCTATATTCTTTACCATTGAAAGCTGCTCAGTGTCTAGTGTCGGTCCAACTGGTTGATTATAGCACATGGACAAAATATCATCGATAATACGGGGAATATAAATGGTTTCCAATTAAACTGCTATGTAAGTGGTAAAGAAATGATGTATGTTCTGTTTTAGCTAATATAGGTAAGCGTGGACATAAATAGATGACAATTTTTTATCTAACAATTCCATAAAAATGTGTTGGTATGTTATCATTGGAAATTAATAAAAGAGGTACGTCACATGTAAATGCTGTATCTTGACCATATTAGGATTCCGAAGTAATAAGGGAACATCTTGCATAACTGTCGAAATTTGGCAAAAAAACCTATAATTTTCACATCCCCTTTGGGTTGCATTAATAAGACTTCAAATTTATGCGTATCGTATTTTTTGTAAAAAAA
>MJUU01000749.1:102091-136591 GCA_002080025.1 Modiolus philippinarum
GGTAGTACATGACAGTCTGTCATATGGCTTTTGTCTGTGACCTCAATTTCACAGTCCAATGAACATGTTAAGTTTATGTGCTTTGGTCATTTTCTCAGTTACTATAAGTGGAAGGTCAATGATATTTAAGTCTCCCAAACGAAGTTTGTGGAGACTTATTGTTTTTACTCTGTTTCTTATTATTATTATTATTATTTTTTTTGTATATATGTTGGTCTTGGGTAGTATATGACAGTCTGATAGTCTGCTATATGGCTTTTGTCTGTGACCTCAATTTCATGGTCCAGTGATCATGTTAAGTTTCCTAGTATCTATTAATGTAAGGTCAATAATATTTGGTATGTGGGCTTGTCTTAGATGGAAGATGACAGCCTGCTATTTGGCTTTAGCCCTTGACCTCATTTCACGGTCTAGTGAACTTGTTTGGTTTTTCAGTATCTAGCAGTGGTAGGTCACTGATATTTGGCATTTTGTTTTGGGTGATACATGACAGTCTGCTGTATTGCTTTTGTTAGTTAATCTAATTTCACAGTCTAGCGAACATGTTAAGTTTTCTGATTTAGGCAGTTTGAGTTTTCACATCAATTTTGTGACCAAGTAGGGACTGGTGAGACATCTATTTGGGTCCACACTTGTGTTAATTCCCATGCCTGTTGATGACAAGAAAAAGTCAACAAAAAATGAACATACTTCTTTGATAAATTCACAATGATTACTGAATTAACATGTAATGCAATGTTGGGAAGAGAGTTGGAAGGAAATTAGAGTATAATTTGAAATCATTGATGTGTCACCAATATACATCTTTGTTCTTGGAAACAACAGAAAATCAGTTCTTGTTGAGCTTGCTGTATTAGTGGCAGTTTTATGCTTATTTAGACACTTAGTTAGAAATTCAGCTCTCATTTGATATTTAAGAGTTTTATAAGAAAATTAAGAAAAATGCCAATGGGAATAATGACTTATGTGATTTTAAACAGTGAAAAAACTATATACATTTACATGTATATGATATGATTTTAAAATTATGGTTCTGTACAGTCATGGAAAACATTAACCCCTATCAAAAATTGATTAGGATATTTTTCTTTCTCCATGTTGATGCTAAATTTTGTATCATATTATGGAACTACTTAGATGCATATTTTTTCTTTGAAAAAGAAGAATTTTAGGAAAATGGATTGTACAAAAGTTGTATTAACAAATTAAGTGTTCTTCCTTCCATGTTGATACTTCTTTATTACACAACTTGTCAGAATATTGCAGGGAACACAATGTTCTATAAATTCTTAATCACATAAAACATATTTCTGTGTGGGTACATACTTCTTTTATGACTTTGTTTTGAAGGTCAATAAATGAATGGCCTGCCAGGTAAAAACCAAAAGTTTAGAAATTGATATTTTTCTTATTTTTTCTTAAGGAAGTTTTGTAATTAATTTAACCTTTGCACTTAATCCTGCTAATGTAAAATTGTCTACATTAATGATTTAGTTACCAGCAAATCGGCATTACATTTGGGCAAAAATAGGTAAACAATTGGGCAAATAAAAATATTAAGTTTGGTCAAAAAAATTATTTTCTTATTTGATCTAAAATGTTATGTTTGGGCAAAAATACAGAAATAACAAGATGCTGAAATACACGATAAAAATGTTAAGTTATATATTCTGCACTTTAATACCTCTTCCGTTCGCTAGACATAATCAGCACCTGCACACCACAGGAGGATTTGAGCAGGATAAGTCTATTAATATACTACATATTTTTTAAGTTCAATCATCCAATCAAAAGGACTAAAATCTTATTTGAATCCAAAAATTTGACTGATTCTTAAAACTTCAAGACCAGTTAAATGTTAAGAAGCTAGTGTCATCGTTTGGAAGTTCAGGTATATATTTGTCAAGTTGCTCTGTACCTGTAAGCCAACACTTTTAATGAATTCTTTTCTGGTGCAGTTTCCCGCCTTTCGTCTCTTGTCCATGTCCATCAAAATCTAACCCATTCTTTTTATTTTCCGCTTTCAAGCGCCCTCTTTTCAATAGCTTGTATTTAGTTATAAGTTGTGGATTGTAATTTGATTATAACATAATAATATTTATGAATTAATACATATTGTCGGATGAAACATATAAAATTGTTCGTTAAAATGAGCGTAAAAGTACTCTGCACCTTTATTGGGATTTTTTTTGTCTCCGATAGTTCTTTCTTTAACAGACAATCATTAATTTACCTATTCTTACCTGTAATTTAAGTATGATATATAGACTCTAATAACAAAAATACGATTTGCCCAAACGTGACATTGTCATGCTTATGATTTTGCCTAAATGTAATGCGCCCTTTAGTTAATATATATCTGTCTTGAGTTTGCATGATTCACAGGTGATAGATTAAACATTAGATTTTCAAAATTAGACAAAAATGAAAGACTTTAATCAATTTATGTATTTTAATTTGTATGTTTCAATGTCACTGAACATTTGAATAATATATAGCTGAATGTTGCAGGATTGCTTGAAATTAAATAGTCAGTTTCTTATTTGTCAGTCCTTCTACTAGTAGTTTTATTTTTTTTACACTTAAGTTTATGATAAAAATAATGATCAGCATGATGGACAATAGTTGAGTTACAATTAAGAAACTTGAAACAAGAGGAAAAAAGAGACAAGAGTTGTGTCCTGTCTGTTATTGTATTTATGATATAAAAAAGTTAAAAAAATGATTTCTATTGTATTCCTAAGAGTAATTTACAACCACATTTCATTCTAAAACATATACTTTGGTAATATAGCAAGTTAATATTTGCAATACTTCAGTAGTGTATTTATAGTTACATTATATGTCATTGTAGGAATCTGGTATCAACAAAAGTAGTAAAATCATGGAACCAGTTCCTGTGGCCAAGCTTCAGTACTTATATATCCAGGTATAGTGTCAGATCATTAAAACAGAGAATACCGGTACTAGAGATTTTAAAAAGCAACACACAACAAAAAAGTTTTTTCCAGCTTACACAGCAAAAGAGGATTTTGCCATTTTGAGGGCATGAAAAAAGGCCACCTTGCCCGATGACATCACGTTAAAAATCCAAAAAATTCTGCCTCTGATCTAATGTTTACAAGTTTATTTGTGAAAAAGTGGGTATATTTGATTACCAGAAAAGCCAAATATGGCAATAATTATAGGAAACCAAAGGTCTCATCCATAACGAAAACATTATTGTTCTGTTATAATCAAAATAATTTACAGCTGCTCCAGTTTATCAATGTTTTACACAGCGTTGGCCATTTATGTCTGGCTATCAGTCCAGGTGGAATAACACGATATAAATGGCCAGACCACTGTAAAGCAATGAAAAACTGGAGTCTATGTCAATTATTTCTTAATTATTTTACTTGATAAAAAATGAACCTTCGTGATTTTGGTTGTAAAAAATTCAAGATTTTTTCCATGGGAGATTGTACTATGACAAATGGGAAAAATAAGTTAAACTTCATATAAAAAGTGATTTCTTGCAATTTTATATCAAAACACTAGATAAGACATAAATACACATAAACATTGAATAACACTTAATGTTATAATTATTACTGTAGTACCATAATGATATTGCCTATTATCTTTCCCTAAAGATACATTGAAACCAGTAGGTTATATGCAAAAATCCTTTTTTAGCTCACCTGACCCGAAGGGTCAGTGTGAGCTATTGCCATCACTTGGCGTCGGTCGTCCGTCCATCTGTTGTCCGTTAACTCTTTACATTTTCATCTTCTCCTCTGAAACCACTGAAGCAAATTCAACCAAACTTTACAAGAATGATGTACTAAAGGTCCTTTACAACATTGCTCATTTCGTTCCGATCTGATAAAAAACAATGATGCCAGCGTGGATCTTACGTTTAACGTTGGACCCTTGGGAAAAATCACATTTTCATCTTCTCTTCTGAAACCACTGAAGCAAATTTAACCAAACTTTAATACAGGAATGATGTACTAAAGCTTTTTAACTTAGATTGCCCATTATGTTCCGATCGGATAAAAAACATGGCCGCCAGCGCAGAACTTAGGTTTAACATAGGACCCTATGAGAAAAATCACATTTTCATCTTCTCTGAAACCACTGAAGCAAATTCAACCAAGCTTTACAGGAATGATGTACTAAAGGTCCTTAACTAAGATTGCTCATTGTGTTTCGATCCGATAAAAAACATGGCTGCCAGCACGGAACAGTTTAACATAGGACCCTATGGGAAAATCACATTTTCATCTTCTCCTCTGAAACCACTGAAGCAAATTCTACCAAACTTTACAGGAATGATGTACTAAAGGTCCCAAACTTAGATTGCCCATTGTGTTCCAATCCGATAACAGACATGGCCGCCAGCGAGGAACATAGTTTAACATTGGACCCTATGGGCAAATCACATTTTCGTCTTTTCCTCTGAAAACACTGAAGTAAATTCAATCAAACTTTACAGGAATGATGTAATAAAGGTTCTTTACAAAGATTGCTCATTTTGTTGGGATCCGATGAAAAACATGGCCACCAGGGCGGAACTTAGGCTAAACATTTTACTCTATGGGAAAAAATCCTATTTTCATCTTCTCCCCTTCAAACCAATGAAGCAAATTCAACCAAACTTTACAGGAATGATGTTCTAACAGTCCTTGACAAAGATTGCTCATTATGTTCTGATCGGATAAAAAACATGGCTGCCAGCACCGAATATAGTCAACGTTGGACCCTATGGGAAAATCACATTTTCGTCTTCTCCTCTGAAACCAATGAAGCAAATTCAACCAAACTTTACAGGAATGATGTACTAAAGGTTCTAAATTTAGATTGCCCATTGTGTTCCAATCCAATAAAAAACATGGCCACCAGTGCAGACCTTAGGTTTAACATTGGACCCTCTGGGAAAAATCACATTTTCATCTTCTCCTCTGAAACCACTGAAGCAACTTCAACCAAACTTTACAGGAATGATGTATGGAAAGTTCTTAACAAAGATTGCTCATTTTGTTACATTCTGATAGAAAACATTTCCAACAGCACGGAACAGAATTTAACATTGTTCTCTTTTGGAAAATCACATTTTTATCTTTTCCTCTGAAACCACTTAAACAAATTTAGCCAAACTTTAAAGGAATGATGTATGGAAGATACTTTACAAAAATTAATCATTTCATTCCGATTCAGTAAAAAACTTGGCCTTCACCACATAGTTTAACATTGGAGCCGGTTTGAGAAAACCATCCTTTTCATCATCTTCTCTGAAACTATTCAAGCAAATTTAACTATAAAATGTATAGAAGGTCCTTTGCAAAAATTACTCATTTCAGTAGGATCAGACAAAAACACAGGTGCTTATGGAGAACATAGGGAAATATTAGACCCCATCAGTAATAAGCATATTTTTGGTCATGCATGGCATAGAAGCATTTTGTCAGGTGAGCGATACAGGCTCATTCTCTGAGCCTCTAGTTGAAGGTCACCTTTGCATGATGTCAACTTTTTAATAGTGGTCACAAATTTTGCCTCCTTCAGATTTTACTATATAAATGTAGTCTTCATAAGTGTCAACTGCCCAACTTGGTCAGTGGTCAATAAAATAATGTCCAAGTCACTATTTTTCACTATTTCCTGAAGAAAAATGCTGAAGTATTCTAATTTGAACAAAATTGTAACCAATCTAATTAGGCCAATAAAAATCCTTTATTAATCTTGTTGGTAGTGGGAAACTGTACAAGAATTTTGCTACAGAAGACTACAACAACAAGTATCTTGGAAACGAAAAAGGAAAGACAAAATGACTTCTAAAATAATTTGTCGGTTGAAAGAAGGATGAAAACACCTTGCATATATTAACAGGGAGCAAATTCATAAATGTAATAAAACAGTTTTATTAGATATTTTGCATTCTTGGAATACTACTAACATGTATTGTAATACATGCATATGAGGGACATTTTGTTTACAAGCCCATCTAAGTTTGAAATTATCACCTAAATTTATTACTCTATATAAAGGCCCCTGCTTATACATAGCAATAACTTTTTCTGAATGCCTTGAGTGACTGTTATAGACGGGTTGACTGTATAGTGATTAAATGGACCTTCCAAATTTAAAGTACATTTTAAATCTGATATACATTTAGTTCAAGAAAGGTGATTGTATAGAATCCAGTCGTTAAAATATTTGTACATAAATATGCAATGGAATTCATGGTAAAAGGGCCGGAACTTTCTTTGCTTATGCATTAAAGGTTTTGGGGACATTGAAAACCACATGTAATCACAAGGCAAACATTACTGTGAGTTCAACTCCTACAAATGTCAAGGATACATGGCACTAACAGTAGCTTAAGGGTCCCATCCAACTTCAAACTTCTTCCTCCAAGAGCCTTGGGATTATGCAAGAAGCTCATAAATGCTAAACAGTTGTCAATCTTACCATTGATCAAAAATTTGTATAGAGCTTATGTTAATTGTTGGCTTTATAGGTAAATACCTGTAATTTCAGATATTCAATAAATCTTACCTTTACTTGTATGGTATACTGGAGATTAATGCCTTACATTCACACAACAGTTTCATAAAATTTGATAGTAAGCAATGTGTAGAAGTATATTGTTTGTATTTTTATAGATGGAGTTTTGTGAGAGGAGTACACTAAGAAATTGTATAGACGCAGGACTGTACCTAGATATAAACCGTCTCTGGAGATTGTTCCGTGAAATTGTTGAAGGTCTGGTACATATACATGAGCAGGTATATAATTACAATGTAACATGTTTATTAATATAAGAAATTGATGAAAAGCTAAATAATTAACCTAACCTATTTTGTCCTGTTTTTGTCGCTAAGGCACGATCTGGTTTCGCTCTATGATGTCAATTTTTGAACATGTGTGAAGTGCAACCTTTGCCCACACAACCTGACAAGTAAATTAGTGATGCCAATTATAGAAAGCATGAAGGTAGATTCCCTTTGAATGAATGAAAAGAACACAAGACTTGACAAATCACACCATACGTGAAGTTTTGCCCACACAACCTGACAGTAAATAAGTGATGACAATCATAGAAAGCATGAAGGTAGATTCCATTTGAATGAATGAAAGGAACACATGACTTGACAAATCACACCATACATGAAGTTTTCCCCACACACCTGATAGTAAATTAGTGTTGACAATCATAGAAAGCATGAAGGTAGATTCCATTTGAATGAATGAAAGGAACACATGACTTGACAAATCACACCATATGTGAAGTTTTGCCCACACAACCTGACAGTAAATTAGTGATGACAATCACAGAAAGCATGAAGGTAGATTCCATTTGAATGAATGAAAGGAACACATGACTTGACAAATCACACCATACATGAAGTTCTGCCCACACAACATGACAAGTAAATTAGTGATGACAATCATAGAAAGCATGAAGGTAGATTCCATTTGAATGGATGAAAGGAACACATGACTTGACAAATCACACCATCAGGTTTGGTGAAAGCCACGGACATTTAGAAAAGCAATACAACACAAATATAACAAATAGGACTGAAGGATGACGATTTAAAGTTGAAAAACAATAATAAAAGCATTTTATCTGTAATTTCCTTTGATTTGCATTGCCTGATAATTTCAGTAACTCTGAACAGGCTGTAGTATAGGAAATAATGGGTCACTGTCAAGACTTCATTAAAATGTTGCTATGTGTCATGTTCATATGTGTCATACATTGAACTGATGAAGAATGCATATTGCTTATTGCAATAGAGAATGCATGAACCATGCCAAAACAGAAATTTCAGCTTATTTCAATTTTTCATAGATTTTCATCTTACATTTTGCAAATTACAGATAAAAGAAATATAGAACATTTAATTTTAGATATAGACTTTATAATGGCATAATTCATTAAGCTCACCCTAACGGGCTTGTGTGATACTGGCCGTCATAAAGTCTATATCAAAAACAAATGTCAAATACATTTGTATCTTATATGTTCCATTGATTAGTTCTAAAATGTATTTGTAGAGACTTTGTAGAGACTTTGTCTAATTTGCATTTACTCCATTTCCTTTCAATGTTTATTTAAGGAACTGGTTTGATGTGACAAATACTGCCTTGTTAAATATTTAACTTTTATGTGGAGGAATAAAAGTAATAAAGATTTTGATTGAAATAAGTTGTTAAGAAAAATGAATATTAGTGCACATTGAAGATGAAATGTTTTTAATGTAAAGATGTATAGAGATGAGTCATCCAGGTATTTTATATGTGCATGAAATTTTTCTGTGGAGAAGATTTTGACCAATTGAACCAATAATTATACTTTCTAACTTTTCTTTTCCACAGGGTATGATTCACAGAGATCTAAAACCAGTCAATATTTTCTTAGATTCCAATGATCATGTTAAGATAGGAGATTTTGGTTTGGCCACCACCAGTGTTTTAGCATCTGTAAGTAAACTATATGTTTACCCTATGATTCTTTATATGTTGTATTGTCTAATGGTCCTTTTGTCAGACACCAGATGAAAGTGTTTGTTAAAGTACTTTGCCAATATGTTATGCTTGTTGATGACCCCACATCCATGACAAAAAGAATGTAAAACAGTGGATACATGGATGTAGCATTGTTCAACATTTAGGAAGTGAATTCCTCTCAAACTAGGTGCTAGGGAATTGTCTTGAACTTACTATGTGGTAAGAGTGTTTGCTCTTTGTCGAAGGCATCATGGTGACTTCAAGATAAAGAACAACAATGACAGCTTTGTTTCATTTGCCTAATCTTGCCATGTATTTTTAAGGATTTTGCCCCATGTACATTTACTTTGTATCCCTTTATTTGTTTATTTGCAGTATTTGTAAATTAACCATGTGTTCACTGATGTATGACTGTTTGTTCATTCAATTTCATGCTGGAGTGGCATCATGCATGTACATGAGTATGTATCTTTCACTACTAAAACAAAGTCCTTGTACAATGGCATGCCTCTTTCTAGTTTTTATGCAATGAAGAAAGAGATAAGGCAAACCTTCTCTTAAAATATCACATGTTTTAATTAACTGTAACATGCTTCTAGTCTGGTTTTCATGTGAATATATATGATATGGATGAGGTGATATGCAGATATTATCATGTGTTTATTATTGACAGATATTTTTTATATGATTACAGCAACCCAGTATAGATACCACCGTGTTTAGTACAAGTACACAAGAACTCCATGGGGAAGCCATATCCAATACAATGTCAAGGTCAGATGGGGCAGGTGATTTGACAGGGAAAGTTGGTACAGCACTTTATGTTAGTCCAGAGATGATGACTGGTGCAGGAAAAGTGTCATATTCTCAGGTAATGTGGTTCATAGTAATTAAAACCTTTCTTCGCACTATCATAGATATTGAAGAAATCAGGAAAATATGTGTTTTTTTATTTATAGAAAATAAAAGCAGTTGGCGATGAAGGTGTATAAGATGATAAAATATTCCTATCATTTTAATGGCAGTGTAACTCTACTGTCAGTCATTTATAGTCCAGGGAAACAATGACAACTTTTGGATAGACTTCAGGAAAGTTTTCTTAGTTAGTTAGCTTCATAAATGTTCTTATAACTGATGATAATCTGTAAGTTCGTGATCCATATTGACAAGGTAGCAGCATAGCAAATTAGAGATCAGTTCTACAGAGACATAAGTTAGAGATTTTTGTGTATAGGGTATGTAAGTATATTTCAATTCTTAAACTTACGGGTACAAAAATTGCGGAATTACATTTTTTACGAAAAATATATGACACTTCAAAATAAAATTTGGATGTCGTTGAATAGTAATTCTATTGTAAGTTCTTGGTGTCACATTACAAGACTTACAAACTCTATTGACTAGATTCATCTCTTCTCTTTGTTTAAATATATTATAAGTTATAGAAATAAGAAATAAGTTTTTGAGTCAGGAAATGAACACAGTATTTAAGGTTTTCTGAACAATTTAAGTTATTAAATAAACAATGAAACACTATATGTATATCAGAGATCAGTAGTATTTTACTGTGGAATCTGTACATGTATAATCTGACATAATATTGGACCACAAAAATATGTCAGGTTACACAGGATGTCCAAATATTCAGTTAGGTTACACAGGATGTCCAAATATTCAGGTTATGAAAACATAAAAGGCTGTTATGAGATCCAGATAATTGTGTCAGATTTGACAGGATATCAGAATATTCAGGTGTCAGAATAGACAGGTTAACAAGGTATCTTTCATGAATATGAGATATTCTTTCTGTATAGGGATAGAGTATTGTACACTGAATGAAAAAAAATTGACATGTAATCTTTAAATGAAAAGAGTATTAAGTGTTGTTGCTGCCTTGTATTTTGGCATCAGATGACTTGTGTTGTTTGATTTAAGTTTACACTTCTAATTAGTAACATACCAATGTGAAGTGAGTTTTCATACAAGACTATTGAAGAATTATAAAAATCCATCCATTTTGTTTATTACAGAAAGTGGACATGTATAGCTTAGGAGTTATATTCTTTGAGATGTGTTACAAGCCTTTACCCACTGGTATGGAGAGAGTTAAAGTTCTTGCCAATCTAAGGAGTAAAGAAGTAGTATTCCCAGAAGATTTTGACCAGCTGGAATTGAAGAACCAGGTCAGTACTATATCAGGATATTATTGAAGTCTTTCATATAGGAATTAAACTTAATACATGTACCAAAAAAATAGCAATGAAAACATGATAAATGGTCTTTTGATATCCTTATTTATCTCCAAGATTTTCCCTGGTCCAGATGTGGCAATATGACAAGGATGAATGTTTTGTTTAACAAAAGACAGGAAAAGATTAATGTCTGTTTGAACACCTCGCCTTACTACTGAAGATCTTTCAGGGTTAATTGATGCTCTACCAGATTTTGAATATTGTTTTAGTTTCCCATATATTTTTGGCTTTGAGCACAACTTATGAGACACAATTGTCAGAATGCACACAATCATGTGTTCTAGAATTTGTTTCTTGTACATTTTTATTAATTTTTTCTGGATGTTTGTTTTACCTTTTTCATAATTTATTATTGTTTGTGAAAAAATGCTAAATTTCTAAACATCTGGGTGTCATGCACATAGTCACTAATTAACAAGGATGAAAATCATATGATTTGAATCTCTATTTCAGACAAGTTTACTGCAAATGTTAATGAATCATGATCCAGCACAGAGACCTACATCTGCAGAATTACTGAAATCAGAATTCATGCCTCCACCTCAACTAGAGGAGGCAGAACAGAATGAGATAATGAGATCTACAATATCTGATCCTCACAGTAAAGCTTACAAACGTCTTATAGATGGATTGTTCTCCCAGACAATAACACCCGCTGATGATCATTTGTATGACAGTGATTTTCATAAAGTAAGATATTTCTGTTTATTCAATCTGGTTTTCCAGTGATGAAGGTTTTCTATAGATCCGTAGAATTACTGTGTTGCCTGCTGTATACAGAGCAGACATGTAGGGGTTATTGTCCATGGTATTGTGTCATGCCATTGACAATTGGTTCTTTAATTTGCAACTCCTTCAAAGCTAAAATTCAAATTAAAAAAAAAAACTTAAATCTGAACTAGTTTTTTTACTTGATACTTAAAATCCTAATTTTTTCAGATTTTATCTTCAAATTCCAATTTTACAGATTGATTTATATTGATTTAAATCAGTTTCATGAATCTTTTCATTAAAAGTAGTAGGTAAGTAAATACTGTATAGGGCTTTATATTTGTGGTATTTATACCCCGCCACAGGAAGTGGCGTGGTATTATGTGATACCCTCAATCGTGTGTCCGTCCGTTCGTCTGTCTGACCATCCGTCTGTCCCCCGAAGGTTTCCGACTGATAATTTGTGAACGAAATAACACAAGGTCTTCAAACTTGGTATGCAAGTTGTCACAAAACTCAGTTCAAGTTTGATTTTGGGTTCAGAGGTCCAAGGGGTTCTGGAGTTATGCCCCTTGAACCTTTGAAATTTTGCGAATTTTAGGGTTTCCGACTGATAATTTGTGAACGAAATAACACAAGGTCTTCAAACTTGGTATGTAAGTTGTTTACTTCAAAACTCAGTTCAAGTTCGATTTTTGGTTCACAGGTCCTGGGGTTCTGGAGTTATCCCCCTTGAAACTTTGAAATTTGCAAATTTTAGGGTTTTGTACTCATAACTTGTGAATGAAATAACATACTGCCTTTGAACTTGGTATGTAAATTGTTTACCACATAACACAGGCCAGGTATAATTTTGGGGCCAGCGGTACACATAGTCCTGGAGTTCTGCCCCTTTTAACTTAGAAATTTTGTGAAACGTGACGGGGTATCATGTTATGCACCATACTATTTTTAGCATTGGAATTATTCGCAGGGTTTTATATTTGCAGATTTTTAGTTAAAGTCATTATGTTTATTTATATTCTAGGTCAAAGTGAAATATTTGCAGTTATAAAGTTCGCGTGTATGGTTTTTAACATGAATAGCGCGAAAATTAAAACCCTGCAAAATTGCAACCAAAGAGTAGCTATTTATCTTGATTTCGATAATTTTTTTCCTACAAGTACATTAAATAGAGCTGGATATCAAAGTGAAAAAAATTGATTTAAGCTAATTTAATGTTTCAAATATGACAGATTGAAATGAAATTAAACAATTATGTTTTATTACTATGGAATCTATGTAAAACATACAAAAAAAAATTACAACAATCTTCTTTAAATTGCAGTATTTTCATATAGTATCCTACAATTTTGCTACAAAAAATGTATGATTAGTATTGATTAGTATTGAAATTTCTAAATAGAGAAGCATAGAGAAAAAATTATAACGCTTTCATCATATTGATTACAGTATATATTTTTTAGTTTGATAATCCATGCAAAACACAGACTGACATTGTATATATATTATAATGATAATGTAAATTGGTACTTTATATGAACCTCATTATGTTATACAACCTATAAGCTGTATTTGCTTTTGGTAATAAAGTATATTATTTGCAGGGTGGAATTACAATTAAAACAGCTTTAACAAATGAACTGGTACATGAAAACCTGATAAGAATATTCCAGAAACATGGAGCAGTGCCTGTGTTGTCCCCCCTCCTGATGCCAAAAGGTTCTGTTTATGAAAACACAGAAAATTATCCCTGTTTTATGGACCACAGTGGTTTACTTGTTGCTTTACCTTTTGATCTCAGAGTGAGTATAATATCAGTTAGAAATTTATTTATTTGGTTTTTTGTGTGTGTGTGTTTCTTTACTTTGGAGAATGGAGTGAGACCAGTATTATCCATTCCTTGTGTAAAGGAAAAAATGTGAAATAAAAGAAATGTGTAATGAAATATTAAATCATTTATCCTGGAAATTTTCCAGTAGCTTGCAAAGTTCAGCATTTTATAAAATGTCATCACATTAAAGTTGAAAAAAACATTCACATGTACAGAAATATAATCAGAGTGATTATAATTATGTAAAAGTTATAATTAAAAACTATTTTAAAGTGGAAATGTAAAGGGAGTTCAATTGACCACATTCTACCATTCAACAATAGCCAAATCTAACTCACTATTGTTACTGAAAGATTACACAATGTTGTGGTTTACTGAACATGTCTCGTCAAACAAGAAGAATATACTACCTAAGAAATGTCAAACTTCATTTAATTTTGACATCACCGATTGATCTCTTGATTGATTTCAGTTGATTTACTTGATCACTCCTTATTCCTATCCCAATTTCCTTCGTAGTGACCAAAATTGCCAAATCTACAGTTGTTTTATCAAACGATTAGAGTAATATGAACATGTTAGGTGTAAAAACAGGGTAACGTTAAGCCTAAAAATGAAAACATTTCATTAATTACACAAAATATTACATTAAGTAACTGCTGATGAATGTTTGTTTACAACTGAACTAATCCTTTAATTAGCAGGACAGGTGTAAAAAAACTATCATTTTGTGCAGTTAGATAAAAATGACAACGATTATGAGCATCATACTCTGGAGATTTTTAGCTCTTGGTCGTGAGGCCGGTAGCTGGTGGGAGATACATGGATTTTTTATAAAATATTTGAAGTTTCCCGACAAAACGGGGAGAGTTGACAGGTATGATTTAAATGGTAAGCAAAATATGTTCTTTCTACTTTTAGGCACCATTTGCTAGATATATAGCTAGGAATAACATTGTTAATATGAAGAGATATTGTATAGGGAAGGTATATAGGACAAAAAGATTCCATAAACAACATCCAAGGGAGTTAACTGAATGTGCTTTTGATATTGTGTCTCCTTCACAAGGAAGGTAAGTAGGAAATGCTATTTTTAGCCCACCTGGCCTAAAAGGCCAGGAATAATATTTGTAAGGTCCTTTACTAAGATTGCTTAAATTTTTCAGATTGGCAAAAAAACATGGCCACCAGGGCCAAACATAGTTTAACATTGGACCCTATGGGAAAACACACATTTTAACTATCTCCTCTGAAACCACTGGACCAATGTCGACCAAACCTTACACGAATATTGTTTGTAAGGTCTTTTACTAAGATTGCTTAATTTTTTCTGATCGGCCAAAAAACATGGCATTCAGGGCCAACCATAGTTTAACATTGGACCCTATGGGAAAACACACATTTTAACTATCTCCTCTGAAACCACTGGACCAATGTCAACCAAACTTTACAGGAATATTGTTTGTAAGGTTCTTTACTAAGATTGCTTAAATTTTTCAGATCGGCCAAAAAACATGGCCGCCAGGGCCAAACATAGTTTAACATTGGACCCTATGGGAAAACACACATTTTAACTATCTCCTCTGAAACCACTGGACCAATGTCAACCAAACTTTACAGGAATATTGTTTGTAAGGTCCTTTACTAAGATTGCTTAAATTTTTCAGATTGGCCAAAAACATGGCTGCCAGGGTGGAACATAGTTTAACATTGAACCCTATGGGAAAAGCACAATTTAACTATCTCCTCTGATACCACTGTACCAATTTGAACCAAACTTTACAGGAATAATGCTTGTAAAGTCCTATACCAAAATTACTTAAATTTTTCAGATCGACGAAAAAACATGGCTGTCAGGGCCAAACATAGTTTAACATTGGAGCCTATGGGAAAACACACGTTTTGAATATCTCTTCTAAAACTACTGGAGCAAATTAAACAAAACTTTACAGGAATGATATATGGAAGGTCGTTCAGGTAGAATGCTGAAATTTTTTTTATCCTCCATAAAACATTGTTGCCAGGGCCAAACATAGTTTAACATTGGACCCTATGGGAAAAGCACATTTTAACTATCTCCTCTGAAACTACTGAGAATTGATCCAAACTTTACAGAAATGATGTTTTGAAGGTCCATCACTAAAATTGCCCAAATTTTTTCTGAGTTGCCAAAAAATGTGGCTGTCAGGGCCAAACATAGTTTTACAATGTACCCTATGGGAAAATACACATTTTGACTATCTCTTTTGAAATGATTTAAGCAGATTAAACAAAACTTTACAGCAATGATGTATGGAAGGTCCTTCACTTAGATTGCTGCCATTTACAGTTCCTAAGATATAAAAATCTGCTGAAACCAGAAAGCCAGGTGAGCAATACAGACTTAGCCTTCTGAGCCTCTAGTTTAGCTCACCTGGCCAAAGGCCATGTGAGCTTTTGCCCTCACTTGGTGTCCATCGTCCGTAAAACTTTTCATATTTTTGCTATCTCCTCTGAAACCACTGGACCAATTTTAACCAAACTTTACAGGAATGATGTATGGTAGGTCCTTCACAAAGATTGCTGAAATTTTTCTGATCCGCCAAAAAAACATGGCCGCCAGGGCCGAACATATTTTAACATTGGACCCTATGGGAAAAGCATATATTTGCTATCTCCTCTGAAGCTACTGAAGCAAATGCAACCAAACTTTACAGGAATGATGTATGGAAGGTCCTTTAAAATAGTTTGCCGAAATTTTTTCGATCTGAGAAAAAAAACATGGCCGCCAGCGCAGAACATTGTTTAACATGGCACCCTATGGGGAAAGCATATATTTGCTATCACCTCTGAAGTTACTGAAGCAAATGGAACCAAACTTTACAGGAATTATGTATGGAAGGTCCTTTACTTAGTTTGCCGAAATTTTTTCGATTCGTGAAAAAATATGACCGCCATCGCAGAACATAGTTTAACATGGGACCGTATGGGAAAAGCATATATTTGCTATCTCCTCTGAAGCTACTGAAGCTAATGGAACCAAACTTTACAGGAATGATGTATTGAAGGTCCTTTACTTAGTTTGCCGACATTTTTTCGATCTGAGAAAAAACATGGCTGCCAGCGCAGAACATTGTTAAACATGGCACCCTATGGGGAAAGCATATATTTGCTATCACCTCTGAAGTTACTGAAGCAAATGGAACCAAGCTTTACAGGAATGATGTATGGAAGGTCCTTTACTTAGTTTGCTGAAATTTATTCGATTCGTGAAAAAATATGACCGCCATCGCAGAACATAGTTTAACATGGGACCGTATGGGAAAAGCATATATTTGCTATCTCCTCTGAAGCTACTGAAGCAAATTGAACCAAACTCTACAGGAATGATGTATGGAAGGTGTCGAAATTTTTCCGATTCCCTTAAAAACATGGCTGCCAGTGCAGAACATAGTCTAACATGGGACCCTATGGGAAAAGCATATATTTGCTATCTCCTCTGACGCTACTGAAGCAAATTCAAGGATGTATGGAAGGTACTTGGATCTGACAAAAAAGATGGCCTCCAGTGCAGAACATAGTATAACATTGGAGCCAGGAATGAGATAACCATCCTTATAATCATCATCTGTGAATTGTATAGAAGGTCCTTTGCAAAAATTATTCATTTCAGTAGGATCAGACAAAAAACATGGGTGCTAATGAAGAACATAGCTAAACATTTGACCCCATTGGTACGAAAACATCTTTCTTAGTCATGTATGGCGTAGAAGCATTTTGCCAGGTGAGCGATACAGGCTCAGTCTCTGAGCCTCTAGTTTAGCTTTTAGTAGGTTGCAGAACTGACATATATGAAAAAAGGAGTATATTTAAATTCTTAGTAGATATATTTCATGTAATGTTTTACATGATTCCAAACTTTATTTAAATATTTTAATTTTTATACCCTTGCAAACAAAGTTTTGTGATTTTGATGAAACTTTACTGAAAGGGAGGACACTATATGGAGATGTGCATGAAGAAATATTATAATTATCCAATACCAGGAAGAGGGAATAATTTGGCCATTCTGTCTGATTATCACATAAGCACAACTCATCTCAAACCACTTGAATGATTTTGATTGAATATTACTCAAAGTAAAGGCACTATTCGAAGAAGGGCATGAAAGAATATAATGATGGTCTGAAACATGGAAGTGGAGATATTTTTGGAATTTAACCCAGGTTTATGACGTCAGAAACTTAAATGCAAAATTGACCTATCTTTTTAAAAAGCAACAATTACACTATTCATTTGATGATTTGGAATATGTAGTATTAATATTTGAAAATTCCCAATTTTTAGGGCCAAAAATGGGTCATACTGAATCTTCTCTTTTGGACTTACTGTATTGGTTTGGGGTTCAGTGAGTGGGGGTATAGCTAGCTGCGATTCAGCAACAGTTCTTGTTGGATTAGTTTTTTCAAAAGTGAAAATATTAATGCTATTTAAAAGCTGACTTAAAGGCCATTTTTTTTTCTGGATTGTTTTGTTTTCAGCAAATTTCAGATTGACAAATGAATTAAGAAATATATAAATGAATAAGCAGAGGAAAAAAGAATAATGCTAGGTTGGAAAATAACAAAATTTATAGCTTAGAAAAAGCCCAGAATTCATACTGACTCAGAGATTTAAATTTGAAAATGAACTATCTCCTATTTTGTTGCTAAAACATTGTACAGTAAGTAAAAATCATAAATAATTTTAGTGACAGGTTAATTATATTTCTAGTAAAACTTGATTTTCATTTCAGTTTAGTACCTGATGCAGAAATGCTAATTGTAGTTCAGGAAGTTGTAAATGAATTCCCAGCATTACAGGTATTGTACTTTTCTAGGTTGTACTGGGGTTTACAATATGTATCTGTACCTTAGTAATTTGATAAACTGATTCAAATTTTCAGTTTCTGACCTTGTAAATCCTCATAGATTTTTACCAATTTTATAAAACATTAAAAGTGATAAGAACTTTTTTGCTTTAGATACATATAGATTACACCACAAGATCCTGTTTATTACCATATTTTATCCACTGGAGATGGTTAAATTTTAAAATTTTAATTGCAAGGCTTGCCAAGCATTTTAAAGTTTTTAGATTTAATTACCGTAAAAAGCCATGTATCATCTGCATTTGTGTATAATCTGCAGGGTCTTTTTGACCTTAAAATCCAGGAAAAAAACATTTGTATGTTTATAGATATGCTGGAAACTTAACCAACCAAGTCTACTTTGAGATTGGTATGATCGTAGTTGTTTTGTACCTGTAAATCGGTATTTTCATACTTTACTTACTGCACGAGTCTTTATTTACTATGTCTGAAGCCTTCTCTGAAAGTATTTAATGATAAAGAGGCTCAAACATGACAAAATTTGAAGAAAAATAACATTGTTTCATCAATCTGGAAGTTCAAGTGCCATGGTAAATTGGGACAGGTTCAGTGCAGACCATCATGTCTTTGTTTATTTTACATTTAATTTGATATTTCTAAGTCATCCATTCCCTATAAACTGTTGTGGAATGAAATAATAGGCCACTTAGACCTATATTTTTGCTTCATTAGCATGTTAAATATTGTCATTAGTAATATAATATAAATATGTCATTGTCACCAATATCAACACTTTACTGATCATTTGGTTTTTGACAGTAATGAGGGCTAATAAAACTATTCATGTTTCTGACATCAAAATAGCATTTTTTGGAGGAAAGTTTTTATAAATGTAAGGCACTTAGCAATTAAAAACAACATATATAATTAGATCAACAATGTTAAGAACGGCCTGTTTGGTTTGAACAAGGACTAACAATCGATCTTCAGGGAACTTGGCTAAATGCTCAAGTTGTATAGGGTTGTATAATCCACAGCCCAAACCCTGAATCTTTTCTAGGGTAAAAATGTGAAGATAAGACATGCCTTTTTACGGCATTGAGAGTGGATAAAATATGGTAATAATCAGGATAAAGTGGTGTAATCTTTTTCTCTGTTGATAGAAGATAAACACAGAGAAATGTATTCCCAATAGATTTGCTGGGAATATTCAACATACATTGAATATGAAAACGTCATCTAAGGGGTCAGAACAAGTTTAAATGTCACATATCATTAGAGAAAAGCACTTAATTGTTATCTAATTATCTGAAGTTAAATGCAATGTAGTGTTATATTTGACTAAATATTTTATGCTCGTGCAACTAAAAGTTGGAATCATATTGTTTAACCTGTTTAACTGGATGTCCATCAGTCCACATGTTTTGGGGTCTTACACTACACTCTATATAGCTTTGTGCAGGGGTGAATTATAGTCTTTCACACATAAAGACCCAAGCAAATTATATTTGAATGTAGCAGAATGTAGATTGATCAAGTAGAGGTCAAACTGGTCAATATCTTTTGTATGTGTTCATGTGTTTTGTAAAGTGTTTTGGTTATTTACAAACATTAACAGTTTTTCAGGACCATATAAAGCTTGGAGGACAGTGTAGCTGTTTGCTTATTGCCAAAAAAAAAAAGATTAGAAATTTGGTAAATGTACATTGGACAAGGCTATAAATAATACAGCACATAGGGGTAAATTGCAGTTTTTGGCAAATAACTCAAAAATCGTTAAAGATATCAAAATTCTGACAGTGCTAAAGTGATCAGCATGGTAAGATCTACCCGCCCTGCAATTTTGAAGAAAATCTGATCACCAGTTTTAGAGTTATTGCCCTTTTTTTGTAAATTTTTCAAAATTTTAATGTTTGGTATTTTTCATCAAAGAAACTATAGCAGATTAATGTCAACTTCAAATTGCAAAAATGTTCAGCATATCAAGATCTACCCACCCTGAAAATTTGGAGAAAATCCAAAAACCCTTGTAGGAGTTATTGCCCTTTTTTCACAGAATTTTCAATTTTCATATTTTTCGTCTTTTATTTCCAAAACTATAGGAGATGAAGGTTAAGTGTAAATTGATAAAATGTTTGCCATGCTGTGGTGACTTCAAAAGTGGTGTTGAAAATCGTACGGTGACCGCCATTTTCAAAATGGCAGCCAAAAAAGGCTGGAAAATTCAACATTGTTCGATTTCAATAAAATTTTGTTTCCAAATAGATATTGATGTTGCAACTTCAAAACCAGTGTTGAAAATTGTTTGTTGACCGCCATTTTCAAAATGGCCTCCAAGAAAGGCAGGAAAATTCAACGTTGACCGATTTCAATGAAATTTGGTTTCCTAATAGGTATTAATGTCGCAACTTCAAAACCGATGTTAAAAATTGTTCGTTGAATGCCATTTTCAAAATGGCTGCCAAAAAAGGCGGGAAAACTCAACATTGTCCGATTTCAATGAAATGTGGTTTCCAAATAGATATTGATGTTGCAACTTCAAAAACTGATGTTGAAAATTGTTTGTTGAATGCCATTTTCAAAATGGCCGCCAAAAAAGGCAGGAAAATTCAACATTGTCCAATTTCAATGAAATTTGGTTTCCAAATAGATATTGATGTAGCAATGTGTTTCTTCACAATATAAGAAATATGTTTAAACTAGATTATAAAGGGGAACCCCAGCCAAAATTTTTTAATGGAAAGGGGGTCTTGGAATGTTTTGATTTCAGCAATATGTATTATCTGAATTAAAAGGGGAACCCCTGCCCAAATTTTTTTCTGAATGATGGTCTGAAATGGCTTGTAATGGATAGTTGGGCTTAAAATTACTGTGGAAACTGCTGAATCTACTTGCCCAATTGGAACAATACTTGGTGACAACTGTCAATAGTCGGTACCTATCGAAGAATGTTTCTGGTAAGTCCGCTTGTATTCAAAGATGGCCCCCAGTGGGGGACATAGTTTAACATTGGACCCTATGGGAAAACACATTCAAAGACATTCTTCTCTGAAACTACTTGGTCAGTTGGAATCACAACTTGGTCACAATAGGCCTTTAATGGTCTTCTTAAAAAGTTATGTCTGACAAGTCTGCATCTCATCCAAGATGGCCGCCAGTGGGGACCAGTGCTTAACATTGGACCCTATTGGGAAACCATGTTCAAAGATTTTCACCTATGAAACTTCTAGAAAATGAGACACTTTAACATTGGGTTAATTTAGGCTGGAGTTTATGCCAGTCATGGACCAGGTGAGCTATACAGGCTCTTGAGAGCCTCTAGTTGATGGAATAGCCCTTTTGTAAATTACATTCAAACAAGAAAAATCAGTCAGTTATCTTCCAGTACCAAGTAGTTTATATATGGTTCAAAGTTTTGATTGTTTTTATTTGCATATCAATAGCCTCTTTTTGATATAGAAATTAAAGTTAACTCCCCTTTGACCAAATATAACTAACTTGATACAGAGAGGTAACCTACAGATGTTTTTCACTATATTGAGACAAAAGAGTTCTTGAATCATTTTTTTTTCTTATTTTCTAGAAAAGAAGTTATTATGTAAAAATGAATCATGTTACAATATTACGGGCAGTAGTGATGCATGCTGGTGTACCAGATAACTTGTATGAAGATACTCTGACAGCATTAAGTGGACCAAATGTAAGTAAATTAAAACATGTATCTATTATTTTATATCATTAAAAGATTTAATTTTCTTACTTAATAAAACAAAGGCATTTGACCTTTTTAAAGTAAGTAAAATCACATTTTTTTTAAAGAGATGTAGTTCTTTGGTGAAATAAGCCTATTACTTTATTGATAATATGTCTGTTACTTATATAGATTCATCCCTGTAGGGGTGTGTATAAATTCAGCGACATCATCATTTCAGCAACTATCACTTCAGTGACATATTTTGAGTAATTCTGTATATCATTTCAGCAATGTTTTTTCTATGTATCATATATGAATTCAGCGACCCTGAATGTAAAAGAAATCATATAAAAGGATGAAATGATACTTATATAAAGTAATAAAGTAAATATACATTGATGTAAATTTTCTAATAAGGTCAAGTAGATAGAGTACCAGATAGAGTGGATAGAGTACCAGTTAGAGGTTGTTCTCGAAGGTAAAAATCAATGTCAATGAATACGGGACTGTCTTGCCTGGAACTTTTTGGTAGGTGAAGGCGAAAACAGATAAAAGTTTACATATTTTCCAATATAAACAAGCTGTAAATTGACGTGAAGTGTCCAGTAACATTCGCCACATGAAAACTAGATAGATTTTTTATTTGACGAAAAAACAAAAAACCTAGGAACGCTGATCGATCATAAAACTAAAAAGTATGAAAAGAAAAAGAAGACCTAATGGGTGGGTTCAAGTACAGACTTAACAATACTTCCATGACAATCCATCTTCGAATACAGGAAGGTACACAGATATTATATTCGATAGTCTAAACAATTGTCAATTTTAAGATGATACGTTTATTCTATGGACAATAAATTTGTCACTATAAATAATATATATCCTGCAAAAGCTCCTACTCCACCTTCTGGTTTTACGGGTAAATGTCGCTGAATTTATAGTATTATATGTCGCTGAATTTATATGCTTTTTGTCGCTGAAATGAAAATGTCTCTGAAATGAAAATAGTGGGAAATGTCGCTGAATTTATCATCTCCGCCCTGTAGAACAGCAGAAATTGAATTTGAAACCATTAATAACATTGCCAGAAGCTTGGTAGTTATCAAAATCTTGTCAATGCCACTATCCTGTAGGCAGTCACTATATCACAATAAATAATAACAGTTTTATAACATAAATTATATGAATTATATATTTTTTAGTGAATGCTTACAGATAGTTTACATTTTGCATTCTTTAATTTCTGTCATTGCAGTAACTGTATTGTATAGTGGGTAATTTTGACTGGGTGCTAAATTTAGCGTATTTTAGTGGTCCAGCTTAAATTGCAAAAATCAATTCCACCAAATTTTATTCTTCAGTTTATATATTTAAACTAGTATATGATATTTAGGGCCCACATCGAAAACTACTTCCTGTATGCTGATACTTTGATTTTTAACTTGCAATAACTTTATATTTAGTCTGAAGCAAAGAAATGATATAGTTTGGTTAAACTTCAAGAAATCACTGTGTCAAGCAAATTACTTTATCAACAGATTAGTGTGTCAAACAGAATTTGAATCCAAACGTATCTGATTTTTTTCTTTTGCCAGAGTTTCAGGATCAATATTGCAGGGCCCTTGCGACAATCCAGTTTCGGCATACTCTAGTTATAACATTTTTTTAAATTATTACCTTTGGAAATTAATTAATATTTATCAAAAAGACTTGGATATCTCTTTGTATTGTGCATGTCTAAAGTTTGTATTTAGGCCAAGCTGTGTAGGTGACAAATATTTAATAATAACATTACTGAAATATAAATATAAATATAATTTCCATGTAATTTACTACATAATTGATTAATGGCAATAGAAAATATTTAAAATTAAAGGATAATTACCGGTTATCATTCTTTTCTTTAATATTTCATGTTGATCAACACTTCTTTCTAGTAACAAGGGAAATATTTTATTATGTATTTAACGTAATCGCGAAAAATAAAAACTGCAAAAATTTTTCGTATACATTTTCTCTTTATAACTGCCAAATTTTACAACCGTCAAAATAAACTGCTATACGGTATGTAACCTATATTATAAATATACCACTAAAGCTGACTGAAAGTGGTGTAAAATTCCATTTAAGAATGCTCACTGGTCACGCTACAGTATTTTTGTCCGATTTCAGGACTTCTCTGGTTTTATCCACTCAAGAGAATTATTATTTTTTGCCCACAAGCCCCGTATTATATTTGATAATTTCATTTTATAAATATTTAGCAGAATTCTGACAAAATTTCTTTAAATATTATTAGGGCCCCGCCACTTTGTGGCGGACGCCCTGTAGTAATCAGTCTGTCCGTCCGTCCGTCCGTCCGTAACAAAATCAGTTTTCCACACTTTTTTCCAATACGCTTGCAGATATTCGGCTAATATTTTGTATGTAAGTTAGGTATGATGAGTTACAAGTCAAGTTTAAGTTTCGTATTGGTCCGCTGATTTTTGACCAAGTTACGGCCCTTGGACTTAGAACATTTCACTAAAATAACAGTTTTCCGCACTTTTTTTCGTAATGCTTGCAGATATTGGGCAAATATTTTGTATAAGAGTTCAGTACGATGAGTTACAAGTTGAGTGTTAGTTAGGGCCCCGCCACTTTGTGGCGGACGCCCTATAGTAATCAGTCTGTCCGTCCATCCGTCCGTCCGAAACAATCCTGTCCAAGCCATAACTTTTTTCTCTTTTGAGATAGGCTTTTGATATTTGGTATGTAGATAGATCACCTCAAGATGACGTGTCCCGTACCTTAGTTGGTGACCTTTGACCTTGACCTTTGACCTCAGGGTCACATTCATGCTTTTTCAATGACAAAGTCGTGTCTGGGCTATTACTTTTTATTCTTTTGAGATAGGCTTTTGATATTTCGTATGTGGATAGATTGCTTCAAGGTGACATGTCACAGACAATATTTGATGACCCTTGACCTCTAGGTCACACTTGGAGCGGGGCCCACAGAGATGGATACCATCTCACTTATGTCTAGTTTATTTAGTCACATTTGATCATGGATAAACATAGCTTATGTTAAACATATGAAAATTTCAGAGGAGTTCAGTTTCCTGCCAAATTTTTAATTATTTATATATTTCCAAAATAACATCAGCAGCCTAATATTTTTTGTCTCTCCTGCGAGGAAAGTCGTGAAAGCGAGACATATGCGTGCAAAGTATGTCGACAGCGACGGCATTAACTTTTACTAAATGCAGGATATTTTGAAAACCTTTTGATGTAGTAACATCATATTTGGTCCATTGGTAGTACTTATCAAGTGCTACCTGACGGACATAACGTTATGTGACCTTGACCTCAATTTCACGGTCTAGTGGCCACGTTAAGTTTTTCTGCTTAAGTCCATTTCTCAATAACTAGACGTGTTAGGTTGATAATATTTTGTATGTAGGTTGGTCTTGGGTAGTACATGTCAGTCTGGCACTTGACTTTTGTCCTTGACCTCAATTTCACGGTCTAGTGGCCATGTTCAGTTTTTATGCTTAAGTCCATATCTCAATACCTAGAAGTGGTAGGTTGATAATATTTTGTATATAGGTTGGTCTTGGGTACATGTCAGTCTGGCAGGTGACTTTTATCCTTGACCTCAATTTCATGGTCTAGTGAGCATGTTCACTTTTCTGATTAGTTCACTTAGATTTCACATCAATTTAGAGGCCAGCAGGGACGGGTGACACATCTTTTAGGGTCTTCACTTGTTTTTCCATAAAATTACTTGCTTTCAGTTATCTAAAAAAAACATAACATTTATTTGAAATCCTTTTTATTTTCAAATTGACCAGCGAACAGCTTTAAGCAAACAAACTTTTTAGCCAGCAAATGGAAATGCAATAAATTGTAAGTGTCAGGCTTGGCAATCTTAATTTTGAATCAATGTCAGTCAACATTGTTTATGTATTTTAAGAGTAATGTTTTTCACCAGGCCTCTTAAAGTACTGTCAAGGATATTTTTTTTTAAATAAATAAAACTATTTTATTATCTTTCAGATTGACAGCAAAAGTCATAACAAGTCACTGAAAGCATTAGGTCTGACTGAACAAATTATATCATCTATACTTAGCATTCTAGAAATGGAGGGACCATTTGGAAAGATTTCTAGTTTTTTACGATGTATTACAAAAACAAAAGGGGAGGTAAGTGTGAGTTTAGACAGTTTCCTTGCACAGATGATAAAAGTCACTTATATATGACTACAGCACAAGATGTATTAAATAAAGTTTCAGAAGTAACATAATCTAATGTTTGAAATGCAAATTTTTATTGGATGGTGTCTACAATCTCAGAAGGTAAAATTCAGGATTCACTTTTAGGACCAATAGCAACGATACAATACTTTTACCAAACTTACAGTAATTTGATTGAAAATATTCTTTTCATGATTTGCTTTAGAACAGAGATTAACCACAATGTATTTAAGGTTCTCCAGGAGTATATCAGATTTTGTTGCTAGAAAACTCAAGTAACTCCTGTAAAATCTATGATTTACCCCCTCATATCCTAAAATACATACAGGTTATCAAGGTTAAATATGGAAGGTAACTGTCAAGGAGTTGGACGTACCATTTAGAAAGATATCTTTAATTTGTGGCAAAAAGATGGGGATTTTGTTGATTGATTTGTCATTTTAAAAATTCTCTTGTGTATTAAAAACTTTACAGAAAATGAGCCAATATGGTGATAGTCAAATTGTATCTATAAATCAAGAAATAGTTCATTTGTTAATTACAATGGAGTTCCAGAATTTGACTTCAAGTTTTACAAGCTTATGCAAAAGGAAGCAACACTAGACTACAATTTCCAATGTAAACTATCCAAAATGTAAACATTATTTTCCCTTGACCTGTAGCTGTATTGTTTCAAAACGTCATCTTTGGTGAACTTTGTCAAAATAGTATGACCTTTTAATGGTTCCTTGTTTAGCTTAGTAATTTAATAAATTTCACATGCCAGTCTGCAGATTTATAAGGGTTTCTTTGAAAAGCAAGCAACTTGTCCAGTGTCACATGAACTTGATTTCGATTGAATTACTTCCCTTTGTGTGAAAATTTGAAAGAAGAAAACAATGTTGGAAATTGGCAAACCATCTATTAAATCTACATGCTAATATGCATTAAAAATAAATGCATCACTCAGAGAACACTGCACACTTTTAAATTTATTGTGATGATAATGTCGTCTTCAGATAAAGTAGTTATGGATGTCCAGATATCATTTATTTTTTTTAATAATAAATGTTTTGATGAAGAATGATGGTTACTAATATTATCAGGTAATTAAGAAATTGTTCATAAATCCCATCTGATTTAACAATTGAAGTACTACATTGGTAAAATTGAAATTGATCAAGGTTCTTCTTGTAACATTCTATACATGTGTTAGACAAGGCTGTTCAACACATTAAAGGGATTCTCGATTTCTCCTATTATTTACTTTAAAATAAATGTAACTTAGAAAATAAAGCTAATATCTTTTTAGTAGAGGTAATTATATGTAGTGTATTTTATTGCAGGCAGCATCTCTTGCCAAACAAGGACTTCATGAGTTGGAAACTGTAATGAACCATGCAGTATCAATGGGGTTTAAACTACAGGTAAGGGATGTGTAAACTACAGGTAAGGGATGTGTAAACTACAGGTAAGGGATCTGCAAACTACAAGTAAGGGGTGTGTAAACTACTGGTAAGGAATGTGTAAACTACAGGTAAGGGATTTGAAAACTACAGGTAAGTAATGTGTAAACTACAGGTAAGGGATGTGTAAACTACAGGTAAGTAATATGTAAACTACAGGTAAGGGATTTGAAAACTACAGGGAAGGGATGTGTAAACTACATGTAAGTAATTTGTAAACTACAGGTAAGTAATGTGTAAACTACAGGTAAGGGATTTGAAAACTTCAGGTAAGTAATGTGTAAACTACAGGTAAGTGATGTGTAAACTACTGGTAAGAGATGTGTAAACTACAGGTAAGGGATTTGTGACTTCAAGATGAAGAACAACAATAAAAGCCTTGTTCCTTTGCTTGTTTTTTACCATGTATTTGTAGAGACTTTGTCTCATGTGCATTTACTCCATATCCTTTCATTCACCATGTGTAAACTACAGGTAAATTAGGCCAAAAAAAAAATAGTTGTGTTTCCGGTTGGCCGACCGACCCTAGGACAGACCCCCGACTCAAACTTTTTTATTCCAACTTAAAAAAAAATAAAAAGTTTCGATCCCCAACCGACCACGTTTTCGTTCCCGTTTGTAAAACCTTGCCAATTTTAAGAGTGATATGACGATTACATTAGATATTGTTCATATCTGAGTCCAGTAATTAATCAAATTATGTCTTGTAATGCTGTTTACTCATCAAAATCGAAGAGAAAAGCCAACAACATTTGTTTTTGTTCCATTGTTTTTGACTTCCAGTTATAGTAAGTTCGGGAACGGAAACGGTATATTTTCCAGGTCTCCCTAAATTAGTGACTGGAATGGTCTAAATCACAAAGAAATCGATCTGAAGAAAAAAAAATTTAAAAATAAAAAAATAAATCCGACCTACCGACCCAAATTTTTCAGAGGACCATAACCGGAAACACAACTAATTTTTTTTTAGGCTTATGTGTAAACTACAGGTAAGGGATTTGTTAGCTACAGGTAAGTACCGTGTAAACTACAGGTAAGGGATTTGTAAACTGTATGTAAGGGATGTATTAGAAAGTGCTTGAACCATGCAATATCTGTGGGGTTGAAGCTACAGATTAGGGATATACAATCAGCTTGTAATGCATGAAAGATTGTCCTTTATGTACACATGAAAACAGCTATGAAAGATGATATTTAGCTCACCTCATGAAGTGAGGGGGGCTTATGTGATACCCCTAGCATCCATGTATGCATCTGCATCTGCGTCGGCGTCCGGTTAGGAAGAATGGTTAAGGTCCATTCCTGCTTACTGACATACCCCACATCAACCATATTGGTATGCCAGGTACATTTTTGGATGACGACTGGAATGCATGCTTCGGATGCTGTCTCTGACCTACATTTTACGCATGAGCGACTTGGTTAGGTAGAATGGTTTAAGTCAATTCCCGCTTACTGACATGGCCCACATCAACCATATTGGTATGTATGATGCATTTTGGGGTGACAACAACAATGCATGCTTCAGATGCTGTCTCTGACCTACATTTTACGCATGAGCGACTTGGTTAGGTAGAATGATTAAAGTCCATTCCCGCTTCCTGACATGGCCCACATCAACCATATTGGTATGTTTGATGCATTTTGAGATGACAACAACAATGCATGCTTCGGATGCAGTCTCTGACGTACAAAATATACATTTTACGCATGAGCAACTTGGTTAGGTAGAATGGTTAAAGTCCATTCCCACTAACTGACATGGCCCACATCAACCATATTGGTATGTATGATGCATTTTGGGATGACAACAACAATGCATGCTTCGGATGCTGTCTCTGACCTACATTTTACGCATGAGCGACTTGGTTAGGTAGAATGGTTAAAGCTCATTCCCGCTTACTGACATGTCCCTTAGCAACCTTATTTGTATGTATGATGCAATTTGGGATGACAACAACAATGCATGCTTCGGATGCAGTCTGTATGCATGACTGAATCTGTTAGAAAGAATGATTAAAGTCCATTCCTGTTTACTGACATGTGCAACATGCAACAATGCTGCACAACGAGGTGAGCTTAGCAGGCTGTGGCTGCTTTCTATGTTTGATTATTGGTAGAAGAATATAAAACCATATTGAAAATTGAATTTATACTCTTTCAAATAAGAGATTAATATGTTGGAACAAGGCAGGTTAATTTTGAAAAGATCAGTTTAAATATATTTTACCTCATTCATTACAAGATACCTTTATACAAACAAAAAACTTGTGTATAAATTATCTTTTCTGTATCATTATAACCTATATATCATTTGCCTTTACATTTGAAAGTGTTCAATAGCATTCTCCAGTGTCGCAAAGATTCTGGTTCCAATTTCTAATTCTAATATGGCCTGCTTCATTAGCCATAAAACAGCCCCATGGTAAAATTTACCATATACCACAGCTGACGTCACAGTTCTATTTCATGTCATCATAATTCATTTCTTCACAAGAATGTCATGGAAAGAGCACAAAACACCACGAAAAAATACACAAATGATGCCGTGTAATTGCTGTCTCTATAGGTCGGTTGAAATACAAAATGGTGTATTGTTCCATATTAGAATCTATATAATTTCTGGAAGCCATGGTATATCAATATTTTACCACAGTCAAGCATTGAATCACAAATATAACCTTTGGTAGAATATGCGATATACCACTGCTTCCATAAATTATTTCTCAAGTATTATTTACATTACCAGTTATTTAAGGTAGTAGACCTAGGTTAAGGGAGATAACTCTTTAAATCAGCAAGGTGTTTGAAACAGACAGATTCTTTTTAAGCATTTATGTGAAAAAGAATCAAAATCATCTGCATTACTTAGAAGCTTACAATATACTTATAAAAATGATTAAAACAAACATACAAGTGATTTTTAAGAGTTACGTCCCTTAACCTAGGTCTACCTCCTTAATTGATATTCTTATCCATTATCATTTTGTATATAAAGTATTACTGGTCTCAGATATCTTAGAATACCTATGTTTACTTTCAGATGATTGTCTCCCTTGGATTTTTATACAGTGTACATCAATATTCTGGTGTTATATTCCAAGTTATGTTTGATCATCGTAAGAAAAATCGTAACATTCCAGATGTTTTAGCAGTTGGTGGAAGTTATAGTAATTTGGTACATTTAGCAAATGATTCACTTATTTTTATTTTTAGTAGAATGTTTTATTCATTACTTAACTTTCAATACATAAAATAAAAGACAACTTTACAGAATTATTCAAACTCTACATGTAACTTGTGTCTCATGTGTCTCAAGCTTTGTACATTTTTGTATACAATTGATATATACTAGAGTTTCTGAGTTATGGATTGTAAATGTTGTTTGCATTCCATATTGTATCATAAAATTTGCCTAATTAGAATTCCAAAATTGCACAAGCATGGAACTACAGATTAACTTTAAACCCTATGGATGACACATTCAAAAATCTATTAGGCCAACTGGAACAAACTAAATGAATATACTACTTTGATGCTATCCTTTAGAATGTCTCTAGCAAGTATGCACTCCATCTGAGAAGGATAACTAAGTTTTATCATTGGACCCTATTGAAAACATTTAAAGATTTCACCTCTAGGCTTACTTGCACATTAGAGTCCTATTTAAAAAAATTGTCTTATAGGTTTCCCTTCAATATGGCCACTAGCAAGAAACAGTTAAAAAATTGAACACATGACATACCTGCCAAGTAACCTGTTTTCGTCAGGTCACACCTGGAATTTGAAGTCTTCACCCTCATTTTTCTATACACCTGTCAGGCCATGCATTTCATCTAGATGACCCAGAAACTCCCAGAATTTGTCCAGAAATTAGAGTTAAAAATTTCACATATTAGCCATGATTAGGGCTTTTTAGCTTACCTCACAAAGTGAGGGGGCTAATATGATACCCCTAGCGTCGGCGTCCATGTCTGCGTCGGCATTAAGTTAGGAAGAATGGTTAAAGTCCATTCCTGCTTACTGACATGACACACATCAACCATATTGGTATGTATAATGCATTTTGGGATGACAACATCAATGCATGCTTCGGATACTGTCTGTGACCTATATTTTATGCATGAGCAACTTGGTGTGGTAGAATGGTTCAAGTCCAATTCCCGTTGGCTGACATGTCCCACATCAACCATTTTGGTATTTATATGATGTATTTTTGGATGACAACAATGGATGCTAGGGATGCTGTCTGTGACCTATATTTTACTCATGAGTGACTTGGTTAGGTAAAATGGTTAAAGTCCATTCCCGCTTCCTGACATGTCCCACATCAACCATATTGGTATGTATGATGCATTTTGGGATGACAACAACAGTGCATGCTTTGGATGCTGTCTGTGACCTACATTTTACGCATGAGCGACATGGTTAGGTAGAATGGTTAAAGTCTATTCCTGCTTACTGCCATGTCCCACATCAACCACATCAGTAAGTATGATGCATTTTAGGATGACAACAATAATGAATGCTGTCTGTGGCCTATATTTTAAGTTTGACCAGCTTGGTTTGGTGGAATGGTTTAAGTCCATTCCAGCTTACTGACATGTCCGAGGATGCATTTTGGGATAACAAAAATTATGCATGATTCAGATGCTGTGTGTGACCTACATTTTACGCATGAGCGTCTTGGTTAGATGGAATAGTAGTCCATTCCCGCTTACTGACATGTCCAACATCAACCATTTTGGTATGTATGATGCATTTTTGGGATAACAACTTTTGCTCCAGATGCTGTCTGTTACCTACATTTTATGCACAAGCGACATGGTTAGGTAGAATGGTTAAAGTCCAATCCCACTTACTGACATGTCCCACATCAACCAAATTGGTATGTATGGTGAATTTTGGGATGATAGCTGCAGTGAATGCTTTGGATGCAGTTTGTTAACTACATTTTATGCACGATTGTGATCCGTTCCTGTTTACTGACATGTTTAACATGTGACAATGCTGCGCAACGAGGTGAGCTTAGCAGGCTGTAGCTGCTTTCTATGTTTCAATGAAGCTTTATTGTTTTTATAACAATAAAGGACACATTCATTTCTTAAATATGTCTACTGGAAGGTAGAGATCCTTGTCAGGACCAGCTTGTTTGTAAACACTGGCAAAACTAGAATGATAAATACCAAATAGCTTGGAAAGAAGAATTTACCTTTCTAAGATCCATTGATCGCAGTGAATAAATGAATAAAACATCATCTGCTGAAACTCAATTTTTGTTATTTCATAGCTGAACACAATCTCCCATTTTCTGTTGCTGATCATTTCACGAAGTTGTGCAAACAAATGTTCCATTGACAGTTATATTTTCTTGTGGTATAACCAAAACCACTCAAGATTGTTATGAATTTGTCAGTTTTTCTTTTGAAAGCTGCAAAATCTGCAACAAGTGATTTCAATGAAAGCTTTGTATCATAAACATAGTTTACATATATAGTATTTGATCAATTTTGCATTAAACCAGATATAGTATCTTTAAGATGTACATTTTTATAGCAGAAAGATGGTCATGTGTTATGACCCTCATTTTTGTTCTGGAATGAGGGTCATCACCCTAATTTGGTGTCCCAGAGGTTGGCAGGTATGATATGGAAATCAAGATTTCCTTATCTAAAACTGCAGGAAAAATAGAACAAAGCTTGCTGGAAATTGGAAATAGTCCTTTTGCAGTCCCTTAAAAAAATCTTTGTCGAGTATGCACTCCATTTGGTATAATTCCTAGTATAGTAGTAGTATTGAACATAAATTAACATTGGACCCTATTTGGAAATTTTTCTCTGAAACTACATAGCATATTGAAAATAAAAATGGTCACAATGGTTCTTAGATAGTCGGGCATGCTCACAACCCATCCAAGATTGCTGCCAGCAGAAAATAATAGATTAACATTAGACGCTATGAAAATTGCATTAAAAAATCTAATCACCTGATACAACTAGACCATTGGCAACAAACTTGGATGGCAATAGTCCTTACATGTACAAATGTATTAAAATGTAAAAGTTGACACCCATACCGAGTTGGCTGCCTGCAAAGATTTACATTGGATTTTCTCTGCTAAAATCATGATGCCAGTTGGAATCAAACTGGTCATAATATTCTAATCGTTGTCCCCTTTTACAATGCTTTTGTTATTGTCCCCCACCGCAAGGCGACGGAGGGACATCGTAATGGTCTGCGTCCGTGCGTCCAGAATTCATTCAAATTTTACAGGATTGTTAGTTACCATTAGTACTAGATCATATTGCATCGCCATTTTGATTCATCAAATTTTGTGGGAGTTATGGGACTTTGATTATTTCCACATTGTTATACAATGGCAAATCTTGTGGACGCAACCGCTGGTCAGAATTCATTCAAATTTTACAGGATTGTTAGTCACCATTAGTACTAGATCATATCGCACCATCATTTTGATTCGTCAAATTTAGTGGGAGTTATGGGACATTGATTATTATCCCCTCTCCCAACGAAGTTGGGGATGGGATATATGGTTTCGCCTGTTCGTCCGTTTGTCCATTTGTCCGTCCGTTCAAACTTAAGACCATAAATCTTTTGAATAACAAGTTGTAGATGGACAATGTTTTGTCCATGGATGCATCTTGAAGAGAACTTGAGGTTGATATATAGAATAGGTGGATTTGACCTACATTTCATGCATGAGTGACTTAGGTTAAAGTTTTTGTAAGAGTCCAGATCTGGGAAACTACAACTTGTAGAGGAATAATATTTTGTATGTAGATGCGTCTTGTAAAGTTACGAAGCTCCAGATGAAAATTATGTCACTTTGACCTACATTTCATGCATGAGTGACTTAGGTTAAAGTTTTTGTAAGAGTCCAGATCTAGGATACAACAACTTGTAGGGGAATAATATTTTGTATGCAGATGCATCTTGTAAAGTTACAAAGCTCCA
>MJUU01000750.1:540-24141 GCA_002080025.1 Modiolus philippinarum
ACCAGGTATAGTTAATGAGAAATGGACTTAATCAGAGAAACTTAACATGGTCACTAGACCGTGAAATTGAGGTCAAGGACAAAAGTCATATGCCAGACTGACATGTACTACTCAAGACCAACCTACATACCAAATATTATTGACCTACCAGGTATAGTTAATGAGAAATGGACTTAATCAGAGAAACTTAACATGGTCACTAGACCGTGAAATTGAGGTCAAGGACAAAAGTCATATGCCAGACTGCGATGCACAACTCAAGACCAACCTATATACCAAATATCATTGCCCTACCACTTACAGTTATTGAGATATGGATCTAATCAGAGAAACTTAACGTGGTCACTAGACCGTGAAATTGAGGTCAAGGCCAAAAGTCATATGCCAGACTGACATGTACTACTCAAGACCAACCTATATACCAAATATCATTGACCTACCTCTTACAGTTATTGAGATATGGATCTAATCAGAGAAACTTAACATGGTCACTAGACCATGAAATTGAGGTCAAGGACAAAAGTCATATACCAGACTGACATGTACTACTCAAGAAAAACCTATATACCAAATATCATTGACCTACCACTTACAGTTATTGAGATATGGATCTAATCAGAGAAACTTAACGTGGTCACTGGACCGTGCAATAGAGGTCAAGGTCACATGATTTTACGTCTGTCAGGTAGCACTTGATTAGTACTACCAATGGACCAAATATGATGTTCCTACATCAAATGGTTTTCAAAATATCCTGTATATAGTAAAAGTTAATGCCGTCGCCGTCATACTTTGCACCCCTATGTCTCGCTTTCCGCTACTTTCGTCGCGGGCGAGACAAAAATTGCATATTTTCAACAACCTTGTCATTTTATGACCAGAAGGCTGCTTAAAGCAATATGAGCTGCATTTTTTTCATTTAGGAAGAATTCATTATTTCAAGTCGTAATTTATTGAAATTAAGGTGTCTGCAGGGTATTAATTTCCTATTATAGAATTTTGTAAAATTTTCTGTGTAGAAACATAATTGTATTATTGTTCAAAATGTAAAATAAAATTTGGGGGTCATCGTGCATTTAAGCGCAGAATCTGAAATTAAAAATTTCAGGTTTTTACATACAAATGATAGGGAAAATGATCATATAAGGGGTTAGTTTGAAAAATCTATTATAGAATTTTTTCATACTTTGCATGTGTTTAATTATCATTATATAGTTTACATATAAAAAATAAAAATTAGTGGTCACCGTTCAAATAAGAGAGAAAAAATGCAAAATGTTAATTTCTCTAGTGATATCTTTGTTAAAATATTTTATCAAATTATCTCCCTTGAATAATTTCTGTGTTCTTTAAATCCAGCAACAGATTTAAAGCTTACGTGTTTAAGCTCACGTTTTTGTAACGAAAATGTTATAAAAATGATTAGGAATATAAATTTTGAATACATTTGAACTTTCTTTTCATTTTAAATAAATATTTTGTTAAATTTCTTAATGAATGAAACCTAAATGAACAATTATTAGACAAAAATGGCGGAATAATACCACCGAGACACCTTAAGCAGATTCAAGTCCAATTCCCTGTGTAAAAATATAATAAAGGGCTTCAATGAGCACAGCATGATACAAGCGTAGCATGTCGACCGCTGAAATTTGAACAAGTGTAATTTAAAAGTGAATGTGGACACAGTTAAGAGCTTGACACAGTAACTAAATGGACACAGTAAGGAGCTTGGCACAGTAATTAGCTAGATACAAACTAGGGAACATAGAAATTAGCCCTTTTGATCCCTGAAAGCTTGGAAACTAAGAGTTAAGCTAAATCTCTTGACATACTACTGAAAGCTGACATGAATCCAAAGAAAAAAATCCCATTGAATTTGAGAATTTGAATTAAAATGAGGATTTTACATATTTTCAAAAATTACGATTTCGGCTCCTTTGACCCACTATAGCTCGGAAACCATAAGAGTTACCAAAACAAGAGGCTGTATCGCTCACCTGGGTCATGGCTGACACAATAAGTCAAAATAATCACAACCTTTAAGGTTCTCATTTTCAAATTTGTTTATTGACATTTTGAAGTTTGCTGATGTTATATGATCCAAAATTAAACTATGTTCCCCACTGGCAGCTATTTTTGATAGGGCGTAGACCAACTGTCACCTTTCTTGAAGAAGACCATGTAAGGATCATTGTGCCTCACTTTGGTTCCAATTGGCATAGTATTTTCAGAGGAGATCTTTAAATGATTACCCATGGGTCCAAGGTTATACAATGTTCCCCGCTGACTGTCATCTTGGATGCTATGCGGACATGCCAGACACATTTTATGAAGGGGACCAAGTAAGGACCATTGTGACTAAGTATGATTCCAATTAGCCATGTACTTTCAGAGGAGAAAATCTTTGAATATGTTTCCCTATAGGGTCCAATGTTAAAAACATGTTCCCTCCTGGCGGCTATCTAGGATATGATGTGGACTTGCTGAACACATTTTATAAAAGGGGCCACGTAAGGACCATTGTGACTAAGTTTGGTTCCAATTGGCCCAGTATTTTAAGAGAAGATTTTTGCAATATTGTCCAATTTTGGACAAAGTTCACCGCTGGCGGCCATCTTTGATGACGTGCAGACTTGCCGGACAAAATTTTTAAAGGGGCCACCTAAGGACCAATGTGCCCAAGTTTGGTTCCAATTGGCCCAGCAGTTTCAGAGAAGAAGATGTTTGAATGAAAAGTTGCAATGGACAGACCACTGACACAGTGATGGCAGGTCAGTTATAAAGTAATGCAAGCATTGAAGTTAAGATGCTACTTCAATATTTATCTGGGAGAGATATTTGCATGATGGGCAAACAGAAATTACTACTTGACACAATATACAACTATATACAATTATTATTAATTTGTGAAATAAGTATAGTTTATGAAAGTATTTTTGCAAAAAAATGTAAATATTTGTATAAAAACACTTTTTTGCTCTTGATTATGTAACAAATTATTATTTCTAATAAAGTGATAGCAGGGAATTTCTCTAAAACTTAAAAGAGAAAAGTAAACCAAAGATTTGAAAACAGAATTTAAAGGGAATTAACCCATAACCATATGGCATAGAAATTTTTATTTTTTTGTGTGAAAAAGAGTCAATAACTACATCACAGGCAGTTGGATTTTCTTCAAAATTTCAGCGTATGTAGATCTTGATATGCTGAACATTTTTGCATTTTACACTTCACCTCTATCTGTTACAGTTTTTAAAATAAAAAATAAAAATGCATAAATTTTGAAAATTTTACGGAAAATGGGCTGTAACTCTGAGACGGGTTTCCGATTTTCTTCAAAATTGCAGGGTAGATAGATCTCATCATTCTGAACAATTTTACTTCGTCAGATTTTTGATATCTGGAACGGTTTTTGAGTTATTTGCCAAAAACAGCAATTTACCCCTATGTTCTATTTTTAGTAACAGCGGCCATGTTGTTTGGTCCTCGGACTAACCGAACACATTTTTTAAACTACATACCCTGGTGATGACCCAGGCCAAGTTTGGATTAAATTGGCCCAGTGGTTTCAGAGGAGAAGATTTTTGAAAAAAAGTTTACGAAGGACGGACGACGGACGCCAAGTGATGGCAAAAACTCACCCTGGCATAGCCAGGTGAGCTAACAATGGTTGGCATATTATTGAAAGCTTACAACAAGAAACGGTAAGATATACACCAATTCTGTTGACATACTACGTGTAGCATAAGCTTGCAAACAAGAGGATTCTAAAGAAAAAAATCCCATTGAAATCTGATTAAAAAATAATTTTACATACTTTGAAAAATTGCAATTACTCATATATGGGTATTCAAATTTTCTTCAAAATGGGCATGTGGATAGTTCGTGACATGCTGAACATTTTTGCAATAAAAATTAGCCTCTTTCTTAAACTGTTTTTGAAATATATAAGGCGAAATATATAAAATCACGAAAAATTTGACAATTAAAGGGCAATAACTCGTATATAGGTATTTAGATTTTCTTAAAAATTCGCATGTGGGTAGATCTTAATTTGCTGAACATTTTTGCAATTTAAACTTAACCTCTATCTGTCATACTTTTTTTGAAGAACATCAAAATTTTGAAAATTTTACAGAAAAGGGTAATACATGTAACTCTAAATTGGGTCATTAGATTTTTTTCAAAATTGCAGGGTGGGTAGATCTTGTCATGCTGATCATTTTGACACCAGTCAGATTTTTGATATCTGCAATGGTTTTTGAGTTATTTGCCAAAAACAGCAATTTATCCCTATATTCTATTTTTAGCAACAGTGGCCATATTGTTTGGTTTTCAGACTCCTTGGATACAATTTTGAAACTACATAACCTGGTGATGATCCAGGCCAAGTTTGGTATAAATCATAGGTGTTAACCTACAAGAAGTACTATGTGGGAGATCTCCCTCATAACTGTTTTTGTTTGTGGGAGATTTTGCGTGACAACCTTTAAAAGGTACTTTTTGTAATTTTCCTGTTGATAAAAGGATAACATCAAAAGAAAAATTAGTAATTAGCTAATGCCTTAAGAAGACTAATTAACTAAAACAATATAATTAACATCTTTGGATGGCTTCTATTGTAATATTGTGTAAATAATGCTTGTTTTCAGTATATATAAAGCAGTAAAATAAGCACTTTTGCATGAAAACAACAATTTTTTCTTAAAATTTGTATTATTTTGCAAATGTGGGAGATTGTGGGAGACTTTTTCTCTTTGTGGGAGATTTTTGGTCTCCCACGAGGGAGAACCATCTCAAGTGGGAGATTTGATGTGTTAGTGGGAGTCTCCCTCGCAATGTGGGAGGGTTAACAGGTATGTATAAATTGGCCAAGTATACACAGGAGCACACTGATGGAAACCATATCAAAATCAGATAAATAATAAAAATTCTACAGCAAAATATGTGAAAACACACAATTTTGCCCTTTTAAGTCCCCTTTTTAAAAACGGGAGGGGTCACAATGACCAAAACCAATCCAGGCCTTCCTTTTGTGCCAAGGAACATCGTGTTAAAATTTCACCAAAAGTCAACCTTAGTCAGAGTTTGTGCTAAACAACTCACATACCAAGTCTGACACAGCACTGTAAACTTGGAAATTTTCTCCCATGATATTTCGTAAATTGCCATCTTGATACATATTCCTGCCTTTTTGATTTTGCAGTTGTGAAAATTGATAATCTTATCTCATCAAGAATGCCTTAACTGCCGCAGGGATTAACTTTAACCGTTAATTGATCTCGTTACAATCCAGTAACCATGACTTGATTAACAGGTGTACCGGTAATTGATTGAATGTTTGTGTAATTCACAGCATGTCGGCCTGTTTGAAAATTTTAAATTTTTTAATGTGAAAAAAAGTAGTATTTAGATGTTTCATTCTGTGGCAAATTTAATACATTTAACAATGTAAAAAAGGAGTTCAACAAGAGCTGTCGCCGGATGGCAGCCAGTTATACCCCTGCTCATTGAATCCTGAATCAAAATGGTAATGCAAATTTAAATGGGTGTGGACATAATATAGGTGTGGACACAGTACAAGTGTGGACACAATACAAGCATTGGCACAGTTGCTAAACATGAACAGGAAGTCAAACAGGAAGTAGATGAGTAATGGACTTGAAAAGGGGAGACATGATACAACTGGTCATACTAAAGCTTCAGACCAAATATCAAATCATTACTGCACACAAGCTGAGAAATCTTTGACGAAAAATTTCAATACATGACTATAATGGGAAAAATCAAAGTTATCGTAAAACAGGAAGTAGATAAGTTACAGACTTGAAAAGGAGAAACACTATACAACTCATCACACTAAAGCTTCAGACCAAATATCAAATCAATACTACACACACATGCTGAGAAATCCTTGACGAAAAATTTCAATATATAGCTTTAATGGGAAAAAATCAAAGTTATCGACAAACAGGAAGTAGACGAGTTCTGGACTTGAAAAGGGGAGACACGATACAACTCATCATACTTAAGCTTCAGACCAAATATCAAATCATTACTATAAACACAAGCTGAGAAATCCATGACGAAAAATTTCAATATATAGCTATTATGGGAAAAAATTAAAGTTCTCGTCAAACAGGAAGTAGATGAGTTCCGGACTTGAAAAGGGGAGACACAGAACAACTCATCATACTAAAGCTTCAGACTAAATATCAAATTATTACTACATACACAAGCTGAGAAATCCTTGACGAAAGTTGTTCCGGACGGACAGACAGACGGACAAAGGTAAAACAGTATACCCCCCTCTCCTACGGAGCGGGGGGGTATAACAAAGGGTATGGTTGTGTGTCATCTAATGGTCTGTCATAAGTTGTATGGTTGTTTCAGTCAGTCTGTCATGTCATGCTCCTGTCATCTCTGTAAATCTCTTAAAAGGTACATTTACAGTGAAAATTTCCAGACAATTTTATTTCCGCTGAAAATGGTTACCACGAAAATTGCCAAAATTAAACTGCCTTGAATATTTCCCAGTTTACAGTATGCTATTTCATTCACATGTTATCAGTCAGAATTCCAAAAAAAATTGCAAAATTTCAAAGTGTCAAGGGGCATAACTCCAGAATCCTGTGGACCTCTGAGTCCAAAAATAAACTTGGCCTGTGTTTTGTGGTAAACAATTTAAATATAAAGTTTGAAGACAGTATATTATTTCATTCATAAGTTATTAGTCAGAGACCATAAAAGTTTCAAAATTCCTAAGTTTCAAGGGCATAACTCCAGAACCCTTTGGACCTCTGAAGTTGAAATTGAACTTCGCCTGAATTTTATGGTCAACAATTGACAAACTAAGTTTGAAGACCTTATGTTATTTCGTTCACAACAAATCAGTTGGAAACCTTAAGGGGACAGATGGATGGACAGACAGATGGACATGTACACCACTGAGGATATCACATAATACATGGCCACTACGTGTGGCCGGGTATAAAAAAAGAGTTGTGCTTACAAGGAAATCTGTGCAGATGGAATAAATGAAAAGTCAGTCAAATTATCTCACCTTCTTGGTTTGCTTCAATATTTATATTCCTTCATGCACATTTTCATATAATGTCCTTTCTTTGTGCAAAGTTTCATCAAAATCCTTCAAGTGTTTTGAATGGAGATGTGCTTACGAGGTAGTATGTGCAGATGGAATAATTGAAAAGTAGTTGAAATGTCTCCCCTTCCTGATTTCGGACAATTAATACATTTCTTTATTCACATCTCTATATAGATTTCTTCCTTTGTGTAAAGATTCATAAAAATCTTCATGTTGTTCAAGAGGAGTTGTGCTTACTTCTTGCAAGGTAATGTTTTAAGATGGAATCAATGATATTGTAAACAGAAAAATTTTCGTGGCAGTTTTATTTTTGTGTTAAGGAATGAACAGCGAAAATAAAACTGTTGCGAATATTTTGATGCAATTGGATGATTTAGTAGATTGACAGACAAATGTGAATTTAAGACTGCGGGAAATAAAATGTATTTGGTCAACAGCGAAATAAAGACGGCGCTAAAATTTCCCGTTTTACAGTAAGATAAAATCATATTACCTCCCCTTCCTGATTTCAGACAATAAATACTGGGTACATTCCTTCACGCACATTTTCATAGAGCGTCCTTACTTTTTTTGTAAAGTTTCATCAAAATCCTTTTCACACCCATCATAGCGATCAGCTAAACTTGGATGTAATTCTCCGTGTAATACTGGTCCTATTATTTAGCCAATACACAATGATCAGAATGATGCAGATAATATACTGAATAGCAAGAGTGGTATGTTTCTTTTAATGTTCAGTATACTAATCCGCATCATTCTGATCATTGGGTATTGGCAAAACAATAGGAACTGTTTTTCACGGAGAATTTCATCCCAGTTTATAGGTGATCGCTATGAAGGGTGTGCTTTTAGGGTTTAAGAGGAGTTATGTTTGCAAGTAGTGTAGACAGACAGACAGACAGACAGTGATTCCTATATATCCCCTAAACTTTGATTGCTGTATAATTAATGTGACTTAACATTATTCAGTTTTTTCATAATTAAAAGCAAAATAGTTCTGAATCTACAGCTATAGCATAAGTTGAAACTGAATTAAATTCATGTGTTTTAATATTATAAAGACAATTAAGAACAGGTTGTGATCCATGAGGACATCAGACTTCTAAATGATGGTGGTAAAACATCATTCTGAAAAAAAAGAAAAAATATGGAAAATTATAAATAAAAATATATTCACCAATAATGTACCCTATACTGTGCCAAGAAAATATTTTTCATCTATAAGTATTTGTATATGTTTATTGATTTTTACATAACTTTAAATAGAATTCTTCAGAATTCCATACCTTTCAATATTTTACTGCTAGAAATTGTCTTTTAAGGTAGTTCGACACTAATACCCTGCGCATTCGATTGGCGCATTTGTGAAACACAAGTCGAATGCGGAATTGACTGGATTTTCAAGCCGGAATATTCCTTATTTGGACTTTTCATTGTGACATCATACTAGATTGACATACACTTTCCCACAAATTAGCTCCCTTTTCCCATAAATATTGTCTATTTCATAAACTATATAAAAAATCTCTCTTAATCAAATGGTGACATAGTATTTTTCAACTCGACATATACCTCTGAAATATAAAAAAATTTTAAAAATCTATCTGATATTTATTTCATCTGAAAGCTAAACAATAAGCATGTTCTTACAGTTTCCTATATATTCTTGTAAATATTTCTGAAAAATACTGAATTTGGTCTGATTTTCAAACCCTGATAGCAGAAAAAGATGATTGGTGACATGTCATTTTAATTTTATTTTTTGAATATATGGGCTAAGAACTACAAAATATCTTAAAATGAAAAAATTCTGTGTGATATTTTTATTAGGCTCGAACTACCTTAAATATCTAATCAAGATATTATTTGTGATCCTCAATACACTATGCTATATACATTTGTAAGACAATGATGAAGAAAGCCACAGGTATTATGAATCTTGAACATGTGCGAGGAAAAAGTATTCAAATTCAAAACTGGCCATCCACCCTTAGAGAATTCAATTATTAGATTAAGTTAGGTCTAGCCTAATAGAAATCTCGGACAGATTTTTCCTATTTACAGATATTTTGTAGTCAATAAACTATATGCTTCAAAATGAAATTAAAAATGACATGTCTATGATCATCTTTTTTCTGTTATCTAGAAATGAAAAACAGGCCAAATCTGGAGTTTTTCAGGAACATATAGGGAAATCTGACAACATGCTTATTGTTCAGCTTTCATATGCAACAAATTTTGTTTTTTTAATATTAAAAATGGATTCATTTAAGCTATCAGTTGCCCTGAAAATCTATAGATCACCAGGAGATTTAGAGTAATATTTTATGCAATTTGTGAAATAAAAATTAGTTACAGGAAACAGGGAGTTAATTTGTGGCAAAGTGAATAAAACACAACATTTGATATCAGTCATGATATCACAATGAGATGGCCAAGAGAAGAACAAGAAAATCAAGTCAATGCTGCACCCTAGTCTTATTTCACAATAAGTGCAAATTGATTGTGCAGTTTATTAGTGTTGATCTTCCTTTTAAGCATGTCCAAAGAGACATAAGCTGATACTTTATCTACAGTTTCTACACTCAATTACACAGCAGCTTAGTGTTTTGTCAATGTTAACATCTTTTCATAACAAAAGTTAGTAAACCAGAACAAAATCAACAATTTTCATAACACAAGATTTCATTGGTTCGACTGACCAAAACCAATACCACCTATTCATATGCCTGTCCATCATGTGCTGTCCATCAGAAAGAGGCCTGCCTTTTGTAAGAATAGCTCACATGGTTACTTTTTTTTATCTTTGAATGAAAAATATTTTTTGCGTGATAAGATCAGGAATTTCTTGCAGACAGAAATTGTTGAATGATTTGTGTAACTTTGATGTTTGTATGATATTAGTAGAAGTGTTTTGTTCTCGGTTATTTTGTTACATCTGACAATATCAGACCATTTGAGTCCAATTTCACTTTTTTCCAGTTTTGTATAAACAATGGAAAGGGGTTGGAGACATTTTTTGGACACCCAGATTAGTCTTCAGGAAATCGGGATGGTCCTAATTTAAGGCCTTGAATTTTGGATGTACGGGAAAGGCAGATTCTTAAACACAGGATTTTTATGGTGGAATTTATAGGCTACGTTGAAAAAGATGGGTTTCTTTGACAGTTAATACACAAACTTTGTTTAATATATTCTTTTATATTTTATCATATATGTGAATCAAAATTTAACATTTACACAGCATATACTGGTAACTTATAAAGTTTAAACGTTCGAAATATGAAATTTTACAACAAATTTAACAGGATCGTAATAGTCCAGAAATCAGGATTTGCTGAAATCAGGATGATATAAAGAAGAAATTCTTAATTTGTCATAGAACGAAAAAATCCCAATAATAGGATAGAGAAATTGAAATATATGTTTTAAAGAAAAAATATATGGTTTATGGCACACAGTTCAGTCCAATTATGGTGAGCAAGGCTAGATGTATATAAATAAAAGCAAAATGCATGATGCACATCTGTAATATATGTACCGACGATTTACTGCAAATTTGGTTGTAAAGTTAACAAGCGGTTTTGGAAGAGTTGCGGTTAACACTTTTATGTTTAATAGTTCGGTCGATCCTACACAAGATACATACGACACAAAAAAAAAGCAAAACTGTCTAATGATGGCTAAAAAATTTAAGTATCCGAAGTTTAAAACATTCATTGTACATTTATACAACTAAGGAATATTCCTTTTGCAAAGCTCTGTCTCAAGCTAATTTTCCTAGTATTTTTAGATCTTTTAGGTTATTTCATGTCCCAGACCTTCACTAAAAATACTACATTTCAGTTTTAGAAACTGCAAGAGATAGATATAGATGTCCAAAATTTAAAAATGAACGAATTGGAGTAATGTGTTTATATGTGTCGTCATAGTGTTTTTTTTCCTATTTGTAAACTCTATTTTATTTTACTTTACTATTTTTTTCATGAATTGTGTATGCCCTTTGCCCAGTTATGGGAGTGAATAGTCATTAACTGAAATGAAGAAAGAAAAAAAAACTAATCATGATTTCAATTTTATTTCCATATAAAAGATATCTACACATTCATGTACCTCGTAATGGTAGTCAGAGAATTTTATCGAAGAAACTTACGACAAATATTGATTGAAAAAAAAAAACAATAAAGATCCAGTTAAGTTTTCTTTGTTATGATCTTAAGATAATCTGGGCAACGAAGCAAGGTGAAAATGAATCCCCGCCCCAAGGATCTCCCCTTTAAAATGCACATTGAATGAAAATCCCAGAAATATAGTGGAACAATTTTTAAATTACCAAATAAACTTCCACGAAAAATATGATTGTGCATATTACTATATGTAACTCATTCTTGTTATTAAATGTTCAATCTGCCTAAAATAATTTGTGTGGCATTGTCCTCGTTCTACAGCAAACAAGTTTCATTCATAATTTCCATTTGTAACATAAAATAAATTGTCCAGTGGAAAGAACCAATGAGAATGCTCATTAAATTTAAACTATGTTTAAGTCTACTTTCAATTACTAACACATTTGCACGTGAATTGTTCCGATATATAAAGTGCTACACTGCTGTGTAATTAAGTGTATCCTACTTTGATAAGATATTGAAAGATACAAGCAGTATTAACTAACCTTCAGTGCATTTTCTATCTCAGACTGGATATTTTTCCAGTACTCGTGCTTTTTTCCAGTTGTGTTGACAGACACCAGGAAATGAGACGCCAGTATTAGTCCTGATAAAATTCCCACAACAATACCATCCGTTAGTTTGTTTATCAATCTGTCCTCTGTAAAAGATGTAATAGATAAATTGGACAAAAAAGTTTTCACACTTGGACTTATTGGACTAGTAGTTTTTGAGAAGATCTTTGAATGTGTTTGCCCATAGGGTCCAATATTAAAACTATATTCCAACTGGTTGCGATCTTGGATTAGACTATAATTCTTTAAAGGAGACCACCCAACAACTGTTGTGACCAAGTATGGTTCCTACTGGCCTTGGAATTTTAGAGAAGATCTTTCAATGAAAAGTTTACAAATGATGACGGACATCAAGTGATGGCAAAAGCTGACCCTGGTTATAGCCGGGTGAGCTGAAAACCCAGCTCACAATAAGTTACAGAAAAAGCTTGGTAGGTATGACATGAATAACCAATCTTGAAATGATCAAGAAAAATCCTTCAAAAATAAAAAATTATGACCAAACTGTTGAACAGTAAATTGTCAGGGTAAGCCCTACCAAATTTCAAGTAAATATCTCAGGCAGTTTCCAAATTAAGTCCTGAAATTGAAAGTACAAAGGGCAATAACTCTAACAAAATTTGATGGGTATATCGTGGAACACTTGCTATTTTTGGCTCATTGACCCTCTAACACAGTAGTGTAAATGAAAATTATTAATGAAAGGTACACACCTTGATAAAAGTTTGGTATCCAAACTGTTTATTTGGAATCCATAATTACGAAGGAATTTCAGATTATCAAAGGAAGAAAGTTAAAATCAGTACAATATAAATTTCTAGTACAGGGTGAACAACCAGTTAAAGCAATCAACATATCCAAAAAGTTTGGTTGTAATCTGACTTCCAGATTGACAGAGCTGCAGATTAACAAACAAAATTAACAAATGAGCTTTTTGGCTCAATAAACCTCTAAAATCTGTAAAATCAAAATTTTAAGTATCAGGTGCATAACTTGATCAAGTAAATAACATATAACCTGCAAATTTGGTTGGAATATGACTTATATGGAACTAGTTCTAGATTAACAAGAGTGGACCCTAAAAGATGTCTCGCCCGTCCCTGCTTGTCACTAAAACAGTCATGTACTACTCAAGAGCAACCTACAAGCCAAATATTATTACCATACCACTTACAGTTATTAAGAAANCTTTTTTCTGTTATCTAGCAATGAAAAACAGGCCAAATCTGGAGTTTTTCAGGAACATATAGGGAAATCTGACAACATGCTTATTGTTCAGCTTTCATATGCAACAAATTTTGTTTTTTTAATATTAACAAGAGGCTCTCAAGAGCCTGTATCGCTCACCTGGACCATGGCTGACATAGATAAAAGGCATTTCCAATAGGAAAAACAAAACATAAAATTTAGCAGAATGTTAAAACTATGTTTCCCGCTGTCGGCCATCTTGGATATGGCGCGGACCTAAAAACACCTATTTTGTAAGGGACTACCAAAAGACTTTTTGTGGCCAAGTTTGGTGCCAATTGGCTTCATAGTTTCAGAGAAGAAGATCTATGAATGTGTTTTCCCATAGGGTCCAATGTTAAAACTATGTTTCCCGCTGTTGGCCATCTTGGATATGGCGCGGACCTGAAAAACACCATTTTTGTAAGGGACCACCAAAGGACTATTGTGGCTAAGTTTGGTGCCAATTGGCTGAATAATTTCAGAGAAGAGGATCTTTGAATGTGTTTTCCCATAGGGTCCAATGTTAAAGCTATGTTTCCCGCTGGCCATCATGGATATAGCGCAGAACTGAAAAACACCTTTTTTGTAAGGGACCACCAAAGGACTATTGTGGCTAAGTTTGGTGCCAATTGGCTGAATAGTTTCAGAGAAGAAGATCTTTGAATGTGTTTTCCCATAGGGTCCAATGTTAAAACTATGTTTCTGGCTGGCGGCCATCTTGGATATCGCACGGACCTGAAAAACACCTTTTTTGTAAGGGACCACCAAAGGACTATTGTGGCCAAGTTTGGTGCCAATTGGCTCAGTAGTTTCAGAGATGAAGATGTTTGATTGTGTTTTCCCATATGATCCAATGTTAAAACTATGTTTCCTGCTGGCGGCAATCTTGGACAAGTGCGGACCTGAAAAACATCCTTTTTGTAAGGGACCATCAAAGGACTATTGAGGCCAAGTTTTGTGCCAATCGGCTCGGTAAGTTCAGAGAAGAAGATCTTTAAATGTGATTTCCCATAGGGTCCAATGTTAAAACTATGTTTCCCGCTGGCGGCCATCTTGGATATCGTGCAGACATGAAAAACACCTTTTTTGTAAGGGATCACCAAAGGACTATTGTGGCCAAGTTTGGTGCCAATTGGCTCAGTTGTTTCAGAGAAGAAGATCTTTGAATGTGTTTTCCCATAGGGTCCAATGTTAAAACTATGTTTCCAGCTGGTGGCCATCTTGGATATCGCATGGACCTGAAAAACAGCTTTTTTGTAGGGGACCACCCAAGGACTATTGTGGCCAAGTTTGGTTCCATTTGCCCAGTAGTTTCAGAGGAGAAGATCTTTGAATGAAAAGTTTACGACGGACGGACGGACGACGGACGGACAGACAATGGATGCAAAGTGATGGCAAAAGCTCACCCTGGCATTAGCCAGGTTAGCTAAAAATGGATTCATTTAAGCTATCAGTTGCCCTGAAAATCTATAGATCACCAGGAGATTTAGAGTAATATTGTATGCAATTCGTGAAATAAAAATTAGTTACAGGAAACAGGGAGTTAATTTGTGGCAAAGTGAATAAAACACAACATTTGATATCAGTCATGACATCACAATGAGATGGCCAAGAGAAGAACATGAAAATCAAGTCAATGCTGCACCCTAGTCTTATTTCACAATAAGTGCAAATTGATTGTGCAGTTTATTAGTGTTGATCTTCCTTTTAAGTATGTCCAAAGAGACATAAGCTGATGCTATCTTTATCTACAGTTTCTACACTCAATGGAATGCACCTTCCAGATTTTGTCCCGTATGGTGTCACCACTGCACTATCAGGTTTTGTTTTGTGACGTCGTGATATCAGGAAAAATCATGCACCAAGAACAATATTTGAACATGCGTAAAATACCAGTTTTCCCGCAAACTACCTGATAGTGCAGCAGCGACACCAATCGGGAAAAGCATGGTGGTGAATTCCATTACACAGCAGCTTAGTGTTTTGTCAATGTTAACATCTTTTCATAACAAAAGTTAGTAACACCTGAACAAAATCAAGAATTTTCATAACACAAGATTTCATTGGTTCGACTGACCAAAACCAATACCACCTATTCATCTGCCTGTCCATCATGTGCTGTCCATCAGAAAGAGGCCTGCCTTTTGTAAGAATAGCTCACCTGGTTACTTTTTTTTATCTTTGAATGAAAAATATTTTTTGCGTGATAAGATCAGGAATTTCTTGCAGACAGAAATTGTTGAATGATTTCTGTAACTTTGATGTTTGTATATTAGTAGAAGTGTTTTGTTCTCGGTTATTTTGTTACATCTGACAAAATCAGACCATTTGAGTCAAATTTCACTTTCGTCCAGTTTTGTATAAACAATGGAATAGGGTTGGAGACATATTTTGGACACGGAGATTAGTCTTCAGGAAATCGGGATGGTCCTAATTTAAGGCCTTGAATTTTGGATGTACGGGAAAGGCAAATTCTTAAACATGGAATTTTTATCATGGAATTTATAGGCTACATTGAAAAAGATGGGTTTCTTTGACAGTTAAAACACAAACTTTGTTTAAAAATTCTTTAATATTTTATCATATATGTGAATCAAAATTTAACATTTACACAACATATACTTGTAACTTATAAAGTTTAAACGTCCTAAATATATATAGTGTTACCCTTGTCCGTCCTTCTGTCTGTCCATACGTCCGGTTAAGTTTTATGTTAAGGTACATTTCTCAGAGACAGTAAGAGGTAGAACAACAAGTGAAGACCCTAATAGATGTCTCGCCGGTCCCTGCTTGACCGCTAAAATTGATGTGAAAAACAAAACTGACCTTATCACAACAACTAAACATGTTCACTAGTTTGCGAGCCTATCACTTATAGATACTTAAAATCCAAAAATGTTAAATATAATGTTAACATAAGGTCAAGGACAAAAGCCATATAAAAGGCAATCATGTACTACACAAGACCAACCCAAATTCAACACATCATGCAGTAGTATACCTACCATCAATAGATAACAACAACTTAACATGATCACTAGACCGTGAAATTGGGGTCAAGGACAAAAGCCACATGACAGACTGTCATGTACTACCCAAGACCAACCCATATACCAAATATCATTGACCTACCACTTGTAGCTATTGAGACACTGACCTAATCACATAAACTAAACATGCTCACTGGACCATGAAATCGAGGTCAAGGACAGAAGCAATATGACAGACTGTCATGTACTCCCCAAGACCAACCCATATACCAAATATCATAGACCTACCACTTGTAGTTACTGAAAAACTGACCTTATCACTAAAACTTAACATGCTCACTGGACCGTGGCATTGAGGTCAAGGACAAAAGCCATATGACAGACTGTCATGTACTACCCAAGACCAACCCATATACCAAATATCATAGACCTACCACTTGTAGTTACTGAGAAACTGACCTAACCACAAACACTTAACATGCTCACTGGACTGTGAAATTGAGGTCAAGGACAAAAGCCATATGACAGACTGTCATGTAGTACCCAAGACCAACCCATATACCAAATATCATTGACCTACCACTTGTAGTTGCTGAGAAACTGACCTAATCACAAAAACTTAACATCAAAGTTTACGCCGTTGTCGTCAACGCCGTCATACTTTGTACGCATATGTCTCGCTTTCCACGACTTTCATCGCGGGCGAGACAATAATAGTAGGCCAGTAGGTAGATATTTGATAGCACTACAGAGTTCACTAGGTAGTTTGACTCTTTGACCTACATTTCATGCTTGAGTGACTCTGGTTAAGTTTTGTGTTAAAATCCATTTCTCAACAACTACACATTGTAAAACAATGATGTTTCATTTAATTCATTGCCTTGATGAGTACTACCCAAATCATTGACAATTAGGTAGCTTTGACCTACATTTTACGCTTCATTGACTTTGGTTAAGTTTTTTTGTTAAAGTCCATTTATGAACAACTACACATTATAGGACAATGATATTTCATCTAATTAATTGCCTTGATGAGTACTATCCAAATCATTGAAAATAAGGTGGCTTTGACCTACATTTTACGCTTCATTGACTTTGGTTAAGTTTTGGGTTAAAGTCCATTTCTCAACAACTACACATTATAAGACAATGATGTATCATCAAATTAATTGCCTTGATGAATATTACCCAAATTATTGACAATTAGGTAGCTTTGACCTACATTTTACGTTTCAGTGACTTTGGTGAAGTTTTGGGTTGAAGTCCATTTCTCAACAACTACACATTATAGGACAATGATGTATCATCAAATTAATTGCCTTGATGAATTTTCCCAAATTACTGACAATTAGGTGGCTATGACCTACATTTTATGCTTAAGTGACTTTGGTTAAGTTTTGCATTAAAGTCCATTTCTCAACAACTACTCATTATAAGACAATGATGTTTAATCAAATTAATTGCCTTGATGAGCACTACCCAAATCATTGATAATTAGGTGGCTTTGACCTACATTTTATGCTTCAGTGACTTTGGTTTAGTTTTGCATTTAAGTCTATTTCTCAACTATTAATGTATTGTAGCATCATAACATTTTACTGTAACATTCATTCAAAGGAGATCTGGCTATTTCACAATTAATTTGGCATCCATAACCTACATTTTATGGTTAAATTTTGCATTTCATCACAATTCATTTTGCAATAAATTTATTGGACGGGCATCCGTGTCTTACAGAAACATTTTCTAGTTTTTTTTCTCTATTTGTAAACTCTATTTTATTTTACTTTACTATTTTTTTCATGAATTGTGTATGCCCTTTGCCCAGTTATGGGCGTGAATAGTCATTAAATGAAATTGAAGAAAGAAAAATAAAAACTAACGGTGATTTCAATTTTATTTCCGTATAAAAGATATCTACACATTCATTTATCTTATAATGGTAGTCAGAGAATTTTACCGAAGAAACTTACAACACATATTGATTGAAAAAAAAACAATAAAGATCCAGTTAAGTTTTCTTTGTTATGATCTTAAGATAATCTGGGCAATGAAGCATGGTGAAAATGAACCCCGCCCCAAGGAGCTCCCCTTTAAAAATGATCACATTGAATGAAAATCCCAGAAATATAATGGGACAATTTTTAAATTAACAAATCAACTTCCCTTGGAAAATATGATTGTGCATATTACTATATGAAACTCATTTTTGTTATTAAATGTTCAGTCTGCCTAAAATAATTTGTGTGGCATTGTCCCCATTCTATAGCAAACAAGTTTCATTCATAATTTCCATTTGTAACATAAAATAAATTGTCCAGTGGAAAGAACCAATGAAAATGTTCATTAAATTTAAACTATGTTTAAGTCTACTTTCAATTACTAACACATTTGCACGTGAATTGTTCCGATATATATAAAGTGCTACACTGCTGTGTAATTAAGTGTATCCTATATTGATAAGATATTTAAAGATACAAGCAGTATTGACTAACCTTCAGTACGTTTTCTATCTCAGACTGGATATTTTTCCAGTACTCATGCTTTTCTCCAGTTGTGTTGACAGACACCAGGAAATGAGAGGCCAGTATTAGTCCTGATAAAACTCCCAAAACAATACCATCCGTTAGTTTGTTTATCAATCTGTCCCCTGTAAAAGATGTAAGAGATAAATTGGACAAAAAAGTTTTCACACTTGGACTTATTGGACTAGTAGTTTCTGAGAAGATCTTTGAATGTGTTTGCCCATAGGGTCCAATATTAAAACTATGTTCCAACTGGTTGCCATCTTAGATTAGACTATAATTCTTTAAAGGGGACCACCCAACAACTGTTGTGACCAAGTATGGTTCCTACTAGCCTAGGGATTTCAGAGATCTTTCAATGAAAAGTTTACAAATTACGACGGATATCAAGTGATGGCAAAAGCTGACCCTGGCTATAGCCAGGTGAGCTGAAAACCCAGCTCACAATAAGTTACAGAAAAAGCTTGGTAGGTATGACATGAATAACCAACTGATATGATCAAGAAAAATCCTTCAAAAATCAAAAATTATGACCAAACTCGAACAGTAAATTGTCAGGGTAAGCCCTACCAAATTTCAAGTATTAAAATATCTCGGGCAGTTTTCAAATTAAGTCACAAAGGGCAATAACTCTAACAAAAGTTGATGGGTATACCATGGAACACTTGTGTCCTCAGCACTACACTACACACTTTTTTTGGCTCATTGACCCTCTAACACAGTAGTGTAAATGAAAATTATTAATGAAAGGTACACAACTTGATAAAATTTTGGTATCCAAATTGTTTATTTGGAATCCAGAATTACGAAGGAATTTCAGATTATCAAAGGAAGAAAGTTAAAATCAGTACAATATAAATTTCTAGTACAGGGTGAACAACCAGTTAAAGTAATCAACATATCCAAAAAGTTTGGTTGGAATCTGACTTCCAGATTGACAGAGCTGCAGATTAACAAACAAAATTAACAAATGAGCTTTTTGGCTCAATAAACCTCTAAAATCTGTAAAATCAAAATTTTAAGTATCAGGTGCATAACTGATCAAGTGAATAACATATAACCTGCAAATCTGGATGGAATATGACATATGGAACTAGTTCTAGATTAACAAAAACCAAATTTGCAAATGAACTATTTTGGTTCAGTGAACCTCTAAAATCTGCAAAATATCAGGTGCACAACTGGACCAGGTGAACAACATATCCTGTAAGTTAGGTTGGAAATTGGTTTTAGTTTTGAAAGAGTTGTGGATAAACAAACTAAATAAGCTGTTAAGGCTCACTGATCCTCTTAAATCTGTAAAATCAAAATATTAAGTATCATGATTACACCAGGTGAACAACATCATGAAAGTATGGTTGGAATCTGGCTTATAGTTAAGAAGGCGTTGCAGACGATGTAGGATGACGACTCAAGACAACGGATGATTATCCTTATGTGTCAGCTCTGCTTATAGTAGGCATTACATAAATCGATAAAGGTATACGAAACTCAAGCTTGATAAGTAACTCATCAAGTTTACTTTTACATACCAAATGTCAAATCAATATCACATATAAATATAAAGTCAATACCTAAAGCAGTCTTAAAACATAGAAAGCAGCTACAGCTTGCTAAGCTCACCTTGTTGCACAGCATTGTCACATTTAAATATGACAGTAAATGGGGAAGGACTATAATCATTCTTTTTAATGGATTCATTCATGCATAAAATGTAGGGCACAGTCAGCATCAGAAGCATGCATTGTTGTTGTCATCCAAAAATGAATCACACACACCAATATGGTTGATGTGGGACATAACAGTAAACGGAATGGACTTAAACCATTCTCCCTAACCAAGTCACTCATGCCTATAATGTAGGTCACAGGCAGCATCCGAAGCATGCATTGTTGTTGTCATGCCAAAATGCATCATACATACCAATAGGGTTAATATGGGACATATCAGTAAGCAGGAATGGACTTAAACCATGCAACCTAATAAAGTCGCTCATGCGTAAAATATCGGTCACAGTCAGCATCCAAAGCATGCATTGTTGTTGTCATCCCAAAATGCATCATACATACCAATAGGGTTGATGTGGGACATGTCAGTAAGTGGGAATGGCTTTCAACCATTCTACCTAACCAAGTCGTTCATGCCTAAAGTATAGGTCACAGTCAGCATGCAAACCATGCATTGTTGTTGTCATCCCAAAATGCACCATACATACCAATATTGTTGATGTGGGACATGTCAGTAAGTGGGAATGGACTTTACCCATTAAACCTAACCTAACTAAGTTGATAATGCATAAAATGAAGGTCACGGACAGCATCCGAAGCATGCATTGCAGTTGTCATCCCAAAATGCATCATACATACCAATAGGGTTGATGAGGGACATGTCAGTAAGCAGGAATGGACTTTAATCATTCTACCTTACCAAGTTGCTCATGCCTTAAGTATAGGTCAGTCAGCATCTGAAGCATGTATGTTGCTGTTACCCCAAAATGCATCATACATACCAATATGGTTGATGTGGGCCATGTCAGTAAGTGGGAATGAACTTTAACCATTCAACCTAACCAAGTCGCTCATGCGTAAAATGAAGATCACAGACAGCATCCGAAGCATGCATTGTTGTTGTCATCCCAAAATGCGTCATACATACCAATATGGTTGATGTGGGACATGTCAGAAAGCAGGAATGAACTTTTACCATTCTTCCTAATGAGACGCCAACACTGACGCGGATACTAGGGGTATCACATAAGCCCCCTTCACTTCGTAAGGTGAGCTAAAAAATATTTGGAAAAACTGTTTGAAGGACAAGAGTAAAATTATATCCCTCCACAAACTGTTGCAAGGATATAAAATTGGTTTAAAAATATCGTACATGGAGCTCAGTATTAATAGTTTGTGTGATAAATGATCAAACAAGCTGATACAAGTTTTGTACATGTGCCAAGTAAATTAATAATTTTAAAACAATCCTTTTTATTGTCAGTACAGGAATCCATATTAGAATATTGAATAAAGTGTGTTATATTTTATCCAGGATGGGCTTTATTATTATAGTAAAAGTTTGAATAAAGTAGCAGAGATTAAATTGACATGAACAATAAATACCTTTTATCTGAATTTTAACTTCTGAAATGAAAAATTCAAAGTCTTTAATAACCAAATTTTCTTTATCTAAGTTTGTAAACACTGTTTTGCTATCTGTATGCTTCTTAGTTATTGCCTGAAATAGAAATGTCATAAAAATTGACTTCTAGAATTTCACTACAAAATGCATATTGATTTTACTTGAAGGTCTTGTTCTATCAAATAATAAAGGGCTATGCCAAGCGCAGCATGATACAACCGCAGCATGTCGACCACCAAAACTTGATCAAGTGTTAACTAAAATGGATATGTACACAGTAATTTGCTGGACACAATAAGGACCTTGACACATAAATTGACTGAACACAAACTAGTGAAAATCTATATTAGCCCTTTTAATCCCTTATTAATAGGATATCATAAGAGCTAAGAACAATATGTGTTTGTGAAACACTACATATGCCCCCAGATTCTACAGTAAATTATATGAAAATACCCAATTCTACCCCTTTTTGACCTCTGTGACCTTGACCTTTGACCTGACTTTTTTGCATATTTATGTTCCTGTTGACAAGACCTATACACTTGCCAAGTATTAAAAGTCTATCTTAGATAGTTCAAAAGATGTTTATTTCCACAAAACACCCAATTCAACCCCTTTATTCTGAAGCAGATGGAGCACCTTTGGGCCTCTTGTTTATTAAGCAAACGTTTTTAATTGTTAAATGTATCTGTTTAAACATGCGATTAGAAACCTACAGAAAAATTCTGCATCAAGATCCGACAAAAAATTAAAAAATTCAATTTTTTTCGTTTGTCCCCTTCGGGCCTCTTGTTTCTCAAAAACGGTAAATGCTACCTCAAATCTGTTGACATACTTCAGTTGCTCAATTTTATTAGCAATAACATAAAACAAACCCTGTCTCGATAGGATAAATAATAAGGATTCTACAGCCAAATATGTGAAAACAGCCAATTTCACCCCTTTTTGTCCTCTGTGACCTTGACCTTTAACCTGAACTAAATTTTTTTTGCATATTTATGTTCCTCTGGACGAGACCTATACACTTGCTAAGTATGAAAAGTCTACCTTGTATGGTTCAAAAGTTATAGCCAAGGTTAAAGTTTCGGACAAACAGACAAACGGACAAACAGACAAACAGACAGGACAAAAACAATATGCCCCCCGATCCTCGATCTGGGGGCATAAAAATCTGATTTCACATATTTTGAAATATTGCAATTTGGCCCCTTTCACACTTTATAGCTTGGAAACGGTAAGAGCTACACAAAATCTATTGCCAAACTACTGAAAACTTACAATGAGAATAGTCCTAAGAAAAAAAATCCCATCAAAATCTGATGACAAATAAAGATTTCACATATTTCTGATAATTGCAATTTTGGCCCATTTGACCCCTTATAGTTTGGAAATGGTAAGAGCTATGACAAATCTGTTGACATACCCCTGAAAGCTTGCAATGAGAGGAATCCAAAGAAAAAAATCCCATCAAAATCTGATGAAAAATAAAAATTTTAGGTTATCTGCATGTTTGCAATTTTTGCCTCGTTGGGCCCCTCACAGCTTGGAAAGGAAACAAGTTATCATAAATCTTATGGTGCAGCACTAATTAATTTTTCAAAAAGAATCTGTTGCAAAAAACTGCATCAAAATCAGACCTAAAACAAGATGTGTTTTGTGAAACACTTATGCCCCCGGGTAGAAGTAAAGAAGAAACATTTAGCAACTTTGAACAATGAATGTCCTTCTGACAAAATAATTTGTAGAAATATATTCTGGTATCAACAGAAAAGTTTAATCACATCAAATGATGATTGCAATTGGATGCAAACACAGAAGTCACCCAAATGAATCCTTCCAATCATTATCCAAGCATTATTAAGAAAACAATTC
>MJUU01000750.1:32866-44138 GCA_002080025.1 Modiolus philippinarum
CCAGATTGGAAATTTTCTAAGGAGTTTACTGAAAGAAACCCCATCAAAATCCAATAAATAATAAAGATTCTACAATCAAATATGTGAAAACAACCAATTTAACCCCTTTTTCTAAAACAGGCAAGGCCAGGAACATAAAATTATAGCCCGGGCTAAAGCATGTGCCAAGAAACATCATACTAAAATTTGAAAATGATCTGTTCACTGGAACCGAAGTTATGCTGTCCACAGACACAAAAATACCCAATTTTACCCCTTTTTGGCCCCTTTTTCTAAAACGGGTGGGGCCATAAACCCGAAATTAAAGCCCGGGATAGCCATTATGCCAAGAAACCACATACTGAAATTTGAAGATGATCCGTCCACTAGAAACAAAGTTATGCTGGCCACAGATGCCGACGCTGACGCCGACGACTGCGCCATAACATAAAACGACTGCAAAGTTTTTGCGGTCGTATAATAAACGAGAGCTGTCGCCGAATGGCAGCCAGTTATACCCCCGCTCATTGAACCCTGTATCAATATGTCAAGTGCAAAATTAAGTGTGTGTGGACACAATACAGGTGTGGACACAGTACAAGTGTGGACACAATACAAGCATTTACACAGTTGCAGAGAAAACAAGATGTGTGTATGTGAAATACTGCATATGCCCCCAGATTCTTCAGTAAAATATATGAAAATACCCAATTTTATCCCATTTTGATCCCTATGACCTTGACCTTTGACCTATTTTTTTTTGCATATTTATGTTCCTCTTGACAAGACCTCTACAATTGGCAAGCATTAAAAGTCTATCTTACATAGTTCAAAAGTTTTTTATTACCATAAAAGCACCCAATTTAATCCCTTTATTCTGAAACAGATGAAGCCCCTTTGGGCCTCCTGTTTATTGAAATGGTTTTAATTGTTAAAAGTATCTGTTTAAACATGCTATAAGAAACTTACAGAAAAATACTGCATCAAGATCCGACAAAAAAAATTGAAAAAGTCATTTTTTTCGTTTGTCCCCTTTGGGCCTCTTGTTTCTCAAAAACAGTAAATGCTACCTCAAATCTGTTGACATACTGCAGTTGCACAATTTCATTAGCAATAACATAAAACAAACCCCGTCTCAATATGATAAATAATAAGGACTCTACAGTCAAATATGTGAAAACAGCTAAATTCACCCCTTTTTAACCTCTGTGACCTTGACCTTTCACCTGACCTAATTTTTTTTGGCATATTTATGTTCCTCTTGACTAGACCTATACACATCCCAAATATCAATAGTCTACCTTATATAGTTCAATAGTTATAGCCAAGGTTAAAGTTTCAGAAGCACAGACAAACAGACAGACAGGACAAAAACAATATGCCNGCCCCCCCCCCCCCCACCCCTCAATCTGGGGGCATAAAAAGTGTGACGAAAAAGGCAAATTTGTTAATGTTAAAAGGAATCCAAAGAAATAAATCCCATCAAAATTTGATGAAAAATAAAAATTTCACATATTTCTAAAAATAGCAAATTTGGCCCCTTTGACCCTTAATAGATTGGAAACGGTAAGAGCTACACAAAATCTGTTGAACTACTGAAAGCTTACAACAAGAGGAATCAAAAAAAAAAAATTCCATCAAAATGTGATGAAAAATAAAAGTGTAGGTAATCTGCATGTTTGCAATTTTGGCCCCGTTCTGCCCCTCACAGCTAGGAAAGGAAAAAAGTTATCAAAAATCTGGAGTTGCACTGCTGTAATAGTTTTTCATAAGGAATCCATTGGAAAAAACTGCATCAAAATCGGACTAAAAATTTTAAAAAATAAAATTTTTGAAATTCGCCCCTTTTTGGCCCCATTTATCTCAAGAGCGGTACATGTGATGTGAAATCCGTTGTCAAACTGCAGATTGGAAATTTCCGAAGCAGTACTCTGAAAGAAACCCCTTCAAAATCCAATAAATAATAAAGATTCTACAGCCATATATGTGAAAACACCCAATTTAACCCTTTTTGGCCCCTTTTTTAAAAACGGGAGGGGTCACAATAACCAAAACTAATCAAAGCCTTCCTTTTATGCCAAAGAACATTGTTTTAAAATTTCATAAGGATTGATCAACTGGAACTAAAGTTATTGACAAAAAAAAAAAAAAGTGTCTACAGACGACGACGACAACGACAGTACCATACCATTATATGACCGCAAAAATTTTTGCGGTCGTATAAAAATTAAAATTTTTGAAATTCGCCCATTTGGGGCCACATTTATCTAGTGAACCGTACATGCCACATGAAATCCGTTGGCATACTACAGATTGGAAATTTTCTAATTAGTACAATGAAAGAAACCCCATCAAAATCCGATAAATAATAAACAATCTACAGTCAAATATGTGAAAACACCAAATTTTGCCCTTTTTGGCCCCTTTTTAGAAATGGGAGGGGCCACAAAACCCAAAATCAAAAGAAGACTTCCTTTTGTGCCAAGGAACATTGTTTTAAAATTTCAGATGGATTGATCGATCAACTGGAACTTGAGTTATTGTGTCTACAGACGACAACAGCGAAGACGACGACAGCACCATACCATTATATGATCACATATTTTTTGCAGTCGTATAAAAATCTTCATATAATAAAGTCCTAAATTTACATAGTTTCCTTACATATGTTCTGGAAGCTTAACCAGGAAAAAATGTACATAGTTATTGTATTGCTTAGTCTATTCACTGTATATGTAGCATTAATGTGGTCACCAAAGGAGTATCTAGTGCATATTTTGAAATTCAGAACAGTTTGTTGGACAAAATGTCAGTGAGACCCAACCATCCCCAACTCAAAGGGTGCCTATACCACCAATACACACTATTAACAACCAGTCTGTAAATGTCTATATATAATTATTAATAAAACAGTTTCAATAAATTGTTTAACATTTTTGGTATTTGTACCAAGTTGCATAATAAAATGATCAAAATAGGAGTCGTGGCTTAGTTTCCTAGAAATTTTCATTCAGTTTTAATCATTTTACAATTAAAAAAATCCTCTGAAATCTTGAAATCCACAAGCTTATCATCTGTATTTTATAACACATGACTGTTTTCTAACTAGCAATCAAATTACCATCAATGTATTGTATATATTTCTGCATGTGAAAATCCTCTCCGAGAAGAAATTATTGTCTTCTTTTTCAAATAATTGTTGTCTCCTGTAATATATAACACCAAAATGTCAGTATAAAAGGTCAATTTCAGTTAAACATAACATCTTATGGGCTGGATCATTAACATATTTTATTTGTGATTCATCAATGATTATACCTATTTTCCTTCAGTAACACCCATAAGAACAACTTCAAAACTCCCCGTCTTTTGTCTGTTAATCAATTAATCAAGTGTTCTAAAGAATTCTATTATATACAATTTTTTACCTTGTATATCTTGATACTCTAGTGATGACAAATTGGTATACAGTAGAATTCTAGAGGATTTTGATTGTTTGATAATCAAACAAAAGCCAGGAGTTTCAGAGGAGTTCTTATATGTGTTACTATAAAAGTAATATTGGTATGTTCATTGATGAATCACAAATATAATAATTACATTAATGATCCAGGAAATCTGCCAAAAAATGTTTGAGTGAACTTGAAATTATCTTCATATTTTATGCATGTTATCACAATCAATATGATATAATTTATATAATCTAATGCTTTATCAACTTCTTGCATGTAGATTAATAGATTCTTGCATGACTTCGCATTGAAGATCAAGATTTCCGAATTGTAAGAATTTTCTTGAGTTGAACATAGCGGTGCATCTCAAGAAGAAAAGTCATGGAATTTCTTAAATGAGCAATAGATACAATGTATCCTTAACTTGGAATGACTGCAAGTACATATTTCTGCTGTTAAATATGAACAGAAAGATCTGGTAACCAATATTGTATATAAGCAAAGTAAAGTGAAGTTAAAACGGCAAAGTTTCAATGACAGAGTGAAAATATAATATGGAAAAAATCAAAGAAAACCAAAATGCTGCTATGATATATATCTGCAATATATTACTGAAGCATTCCTGAAAGTTTGTTTGAAAGATACCAAGTGGTTTAGGAGGATAAAGTCATAAGGACAGACAGACTGACAGAAGGAATAGCAGACAGACAGACAGAAGGACTGACAGACAGATAGATACAGACCATTACTAGATCACAGTAAGTCCCACTGTCATAGCCAGGTGGGGACATTTAACAGAATGTAATTATCATCATTCAAGACATTTTGTCCTACTTTGGAACTTTTTTTTCTGTGTAAGGTTTTATTTGTATAAATAGGTATTATTATTTAGTAAATACTACTGCAAACTAAATATGTGTGTCATTTTCAAAGTGGAAATGTTTTTTTCTGGAAAAGATACCACTGTACCTTGTATCACTATTTTGTTGAATTATAAATTATGTTGGTTTTTTGACAAGGCACACAACATTTTAAATGGTAAAGATTAATTTTTATACAAACCCTTGTTGTATTCTCTGTATAAATAACTTCTGGATTTCCCCTGGTGTGTATAACATGTCGTATAAACCTCCAATCATATGATGTGAATTCCAAAAGTTACAAACCACCATATCATACAGCATCTAACAATAAAATACATACAAGATACATTACCATAAAAAAAAGTTACATACCAGAACAATTTCACACAGCATCTAAAACAAAACATATACAAGATAAACATATGGACATATAAAACCATCATACTTTATTCAGTTTTTATTGCAAAAAGTCCAACCCAGACTTAAATATTAATGTCATTTTTACTTCATCAATACATATAAACAGTCATTTGGTGGGTTATATACAGGAATACTGTGAAAGTACTTTTATTTGTGGACTTCAGTTTTTGTGGTTTTCATAAATATCACTATTTCGTGGGTTCTTAAATTGATGGTTTCAAATTCTATTCATTAAACTCTATGGAAAAACACATTTTGTTTGGAACTTAATTTTGTGGTTTAAGCGAACCACGAAATCCACGAAAGTTGGAACCCACGAACAATTGTACTTTCACAGTACCAGAAATCTTTTCCATCTATTAAGTAGTCTATAGCTATGTTTAGAACTACAACTAGAAAAGCAGAAGATTATTTCAGCTACGTATGGGACTAGAGTAGCCATAAGGTTAAGGTATTTTTCCTGAATAATCACTGTAGCTTACTATCTTTGCCATCTAATTTTAAGTCCAGCTTTGTAAATAGGGCGTACTTGGTTCAAGGGGTGAAAATAGGAGGGGGAGGAATTGTTGGGGTGAAAAAATGGAACCTGAGTCCATTCTCCTTCCATCAATGAAGCAAATAGAACAAAATCACATTTTAATTCTTTGAACTTTTATACTTGACAATGTTGGCCATGATTATAATTTCTCACATGTGGGCAAATGCTTGTATAGCAGGAGATGCTTATCCCATCGATACATACAGTCTTTCTCTTTAATGAGTATATGTGAACATTTCCATGTTATTTCTAAGAGCAGTATCTGTTATATAGATTATGAGACTTCAATATTGGTAATTTACTCTCTCATGTACTGTAACTGTGTATAAATATGGTATGCACACCGTTACATTCTTGCCTTTTCATTTGTTGCCAGATTTTTTACTCAATCAAAAGCCCTTTTCTGTTACAATTGTGCTAAAATACACACAGTGGCTCAAGTTAACATGTAACAGTTTAAACACAGGTCAGTAAGTAACATAATATTTCTTTAAAACATCAGTAAATCCATTTACACATACAAGTTTCAGTTGCCATGTAATTTTCACTTGCAAGTTAAGGTGTATGTACATGTATTCTCATTTTGAAAATTATACTATTTGATGACAGCATTCACATAATTTTGGGGCAAACCTCCTCAAGAACACATTGCTGTTGCTCAACTTTTCTTATATATACTTAAACCAAGGTTCTTGTAATATTATAATTCATACAGAAACACATCATAAAAAATAGTAATGGTGTACTATATGATACCCCAGCACATTTCACAAAATTTCAATGTTTCAAGTCCTCGAACTGCAGAACTCCTTGGACCTCTGAAGCCAAAATCAAATTTGGCCTCTGTTTTTGTGGAAAACAACTTTAAATACAATGGTAGAAGATTGAACGTTATTTTTTGTTCACAAATTATCAGCTGGAAACTCTAAAATTCACAAAATTTCAGTTTCAAGGGGCATAACTCTAGAACCCCATGAACCTCTGAGCTGTAAATCAAACTGGGCGTGTGTATTGTAGTAAACAACATACATACCAAGTTTAAAGACTGTATTTCATTTTGTCCACAAATTATCCAAAATTTCAAAGTTGAAAGGGGCATTACTCTAGAACCCCTTAGACATCTGAACCCAATATCAAACTTGGCCAGAGTTTTGTGGTAAGCAACTTGCACACCAAGTTTGAGAACCATATGTAATTTTGTTCACATCAGGGGATGGACGGATACACAACTGGGGGTATCACATGATACCTCGTCCCTTTGTGTGGCGGTGTATAAAATGAATTCAAGTCTTTAAGAAACCTTTTGAGTTAATATTTGTAGAATATAAGAACATGTGTCCATGGGACAGGGATGGCTCCACCAGATAGATATCATCAAGCAGGAAGTAAATGAGTGACAGACTTGAAAAAGGGAGACAAAGAAGCACTTATCATACCAAAGTTTCAGACCAAATATGAAACCATTACTGCATACACAATCTAAGAAATCCTTGACAAAAATTTTCAATATATTGCTACAATGAAAAAAAATTATTTTATCTGCAAACAGTAAGTAGATGAGTGGCAGACTTGGAAAGGGGAGACATGATACAACTCATCATACAAAAACTTCAGACAAAATATTAAATCATTACTGCATACACAAGCTAAGAAATTCTTGATAAAAATTTTGGATGTATGTATCTAAATACGAACATTCATACAGACGTATATACAGAAAAGGGTAAAACTTAACGCCCCTATTGCCTTACTACGGAAGCATAATAAAACCTACAGTATATTTGTACATGTACATTTTCTTACCAAACAGCCAGCATTGAACTGCAAAGACTTGTACTGAAATATAAATATAAATAAATAGAAATAAGTCAAAATATTTCTCAGCCCTAAGTCAAAATAGATAGATATATATTTCAGTTCAGCTGACATGTATTTGAAAATATTGATAAGTAACTACATCTTGTTGAAGACCATCTCTTTCCATAATCCTTGTACACCAAAAACAAGCTGATAAATTTTATTTAACATCCAAAATAAATGATGTGGAAGCTTTGTATTCTTAATAAGTTATGCTAAAAATGTGTAATAGTGAGAGCTGGTACCTTGTGAGATTAGGATACCTGTCAATACAATATCAGAATTATAAGCTTCATAAACTAATTTAATTTTCTTCAGATGATAATAATAAAATTCAGAGATCACTTTTCTAAATCACTGATAAGATTTTGCATGTTAATACATGTAGATGCAAACTTCATCTAAAACACTTTGAAAAAGATGAACATAAGGTAAAGCTTAAAAAATATAATAACTAAATGGAATTCACCTTCCTGCTTTTCCGTGATTGGTGTTGCTGCTGCACTATCAGTTAACTTTCGGGAAAAGTGGTATTTCACACATGTTCAAATGTTGTTCCTTGTGCGTGAATTTTCCTGGTATCACAACATCATAGAACAAAACCTGATAGTGCAGTGGTGACACCAGACAGGACAAAATATGGAAGGTGCATTTCATTATCTGACCAACTGCTTTTGTTCTTGTGAACAATACAATCATTGCATGTAGGTCTGTATGTATATGTTTTAAAAATGATGAACATCCTGTGTAAAATATTTTATTGGTCCTACATGTTGTATCATGCCATTGGCTTATATGAGCAATTGTTAACATACATCAGCAACTGATGAAACAAACATTCACACTTGTATCAATCACAAAAATTTTGAAAGAACTGTTGCATTAATTCAATGGGACTAAGTCAGTTGCAGTAATATCCATAATACTATTTTCAAAATAGCAACACTCATGCCAAAATGAGAAGATTCAAGAGTGGTCAAAAGCTGCCTTGTTATTCGAGAATTATAAAAATTTCTAGAAATTTATTTAATTTTTTCCATAACCTTTTACAGATATAGGAAGTTTTGCCTCTTTAGTATACTTACTTGTAATGACTTGGTTTTCCACTCTAATGAGACAATAAAATCTATGACTAAATTCCTTATATCACAGTCATCATCTTCAATCAGTGTCAGTGCTGCCTTGATTAATCTACAGAATAAAAAAAAAACATGCTGTAAAATATTGTATAATGCTCCAATTTCAAAATTTGAAAAATTCTTCATGCAGACCCTATTTTGGAAAGAATACAATTCAACTTCCATATTCTTCCTAAAGTGGCAATTTCAGAGCTCAAGTAAGCTCACATGCACTAATCTCTATCAATTACCAGTAATAACAAATCAGGGCTGTAAATTTTTATGATTCCTCAATAGTGCACATAAAGAACTGACAATTGAAAGGAGCATGAATTTTGCTTCTGCATTATAGGTTTCAGGAAACAATAATAAAACATATTTTCATAAGAAGTAGTTACTTACATTCAAATGAAATCATAGATAGATATAACTTTTGCTTATGTAAAGAAATTCTTTGTATTATTCTTTCTTTAAACTGCACTTCACTCAAAAAACACAAAATTTCTAACATTTATATCCTGATCTTTATTCTGCTCTCATGTAAGATCCTATTAAACTGTGCTATCTTATACAGTTAATATATTTCAAGTTGAAATCTATGAGAAAACCGGTAAGGGCTGTTCTATTTAAACATATATGTTACTATGGGAAGACACTTAGAAACCGAAATAATAACTGACAGAGACAAATTTTAAGAATCTCAATCTTTTGAATCCCAATATCAGACTTCTGAAACATCCACCCATAGCAGCAAATTAAATCACTTTCTCTGGGTGATTTATGTTTTAATGGAACATCCCTTACATCCACACAATGTTTTTATACAATGTCTAGTTCATCTTACAAATGAAGGACATGTCAATTGCATCTTACAAATGAAGGACATGTCAATTGCATCTTACAATTGAAGGACATGTCAATTGCATCTTAAAAATGAAGGACATTAGAATATGTATTGACCAATACAAAGATAAGAAATAAAATGTTCAGCTGAAAAAAAATTAAAAATTTGTTGACACGTTCATGTCTAAAAATATTTCTAAAACATATTTCACAGTTTTTAATATATATATTAAATGATTGTTTAAACAAAAGATAATTTGGACATCTATTTACCTTTAACTATAATGAACTATTGCATTGTTTTTATCCTAAATGCGTTGGCATGTAATATTCTAGTTTTGGTATAGACAAGTTTGTGTCAGTGTTAACTAATTTGAATAAACTGAAATAAATTTTGATAGTCTATTTATTGTAAGCCATTTTTCCCGTCATATAAAACCAACAAGGATGTCATTTGTAATTAAGCGGTTCTGGAGATTATTACAATCATACTCTATAGAAAAGTTCAAAATTTCACAGTAAAACACACTATGGAAAACATTCTGATTTGTATAACAACTTACAGGAATGCTGCTGGATGGAATTTATCATTCACAGTTGCCACTGATATGACCTTGTGACCTGTAATTTTTAAGCTGTTACCAGCAGCAACCTTGAATTGTTCAGCTCCAATCATCTGACTACTATTATAGACATCTTCAGACCACTTCCTAATTTCTTCATTTATAACACTGAAACAACAAATGACATTTTGTTAAAATAAAACTACAAACTAGGTCGCAGAATGGCAACCAATATTGCCCCCACTTACTGAACCCTGAATCAATAGGGTAAGTGCAACTTTTTAAGTGTGTGTGGACACTATACAGGTGTTGACACAGTACAAGTGTGGACACAGTACAAGTGTGGACACAAGACAAGTATGGAAGTGATGAAATACCTCCCTTTTTCCAGAAGACATACAGTTGAATTATCTCCCTTTCAAAATTTCAATTAGCAACTATATTTCCATGTGATGAGCCCTTACATCATTTCCATAGGTGGAAGGCAACCTTTCTGTAAAGCTTCATCCCATTTGAGGCATTTTTTTAATTTTCCTGTCTTTTTTTCAATTTCCATTTTTAAATTTCTGAGCATAAAAATCTTTTCTATGGGTGCCAGGCAACCTCTCAGTAAAGTTACATCTAATTTGAGAGACTTCATGGCAACTGCAGGCATTTTGAAAATTCCAAATGATGTGTGTCTGTGTGTATTTTCAGTGGTTTCAGAGGAGAAGATGAAAATGTGATTGTCCCATAGGGTCTAATGATAAATTATGTTCCCTGCTGACGGCCATGTTTTTATTGGATTGGAGTGAAATGAGTAATCTTTGTTAAGGACCTTTAGTACATCATCCCTGTAAAGTTTTGTTGAATTTGCTTCAGTGGTTTCAGAAGAGAAGATGAAAATGTGATTTTCCCATAGGTCCAATGTCAAACTATGTTCCGTGCTTGCGGCCATGTTTTTTCTCTGATCGGAACAAAATGAGCAATCTTTGTTAAGGTTATTTAGTACATCATTCTTGTAAAGTTTGGTTGAATTTGCTTCAGCAGTTTCAGAGGAGAAGATGAAAATGTGATTTTCCCATAGGGTCAAATGTTAAACCATGTTAAGTGCTGGCGGCCATGTTTTTTGTCAGATTGGAAGCAAATGAGCAATCTTTGTTAAGGACCTTTAGTACATTATTCCTGTAAAGTTTGGTAGAATTTGCTTCAGCTGTTTCAGAGCAGAAGATGAAAATGTAATTTTCCCATAGAGTCCAATGTTAACCTATGTTCCGTGCAGGCGGCCATGTTGTTTGTTGGATTGGAACGAAATGAGCAATCGTTGTTAAGGACCTTTAGTACATCATTTCTGTAAAGTTTGGTTGAATTTGCTTCAGTGGTTTCAGGGCAGAATAAGAAAATGAGTGTCCAATGTTAAACCTAAGTTCTGCGCTAGTGCTGGCGGCCATGTTTTTTGTCGGATCGGAACGAAATGAGCAATCTTTGTAAAAACCTTCCATACTTCATTCCTGTAAAGTTTGGTTGAATTTGCTTCAGTAGTTTCAGAGGAGAAGTTGAAAATGTGAAAAGTTAATGGACGATGGACGGACAGATGGACAGATGGCAAGTGATGACAATAGCTCACACTGACCCTTTGGGTCAGGTGAGCTAAAAATCC